>JAQGAK010002064.1:0-23535 GCA_034696945.1 Lipothrix lubbocki
ATTTTGTATTTTATTTTGTATTTTATTTTGTATTTTATTTTGTATTTTATTTTGTATTTTATTTTGTATTTTATTTTTAAGAATTATTTTATTATTATTTTATTTACATATTTATTTTATTTTTCGCACACAGTTCACGTGTCCCTGCATTGACTACCAGAGCGGCTCGCCTGGGCCACAATGTATCCCTTTAAATAAGGTTAGTTCTCACACTTTTACATTTTTGAATTTGATCCTTTTTGTTTTTTCCTAGAATAATTTGAGAAAAGTTAAAAAAAATATTTTAATTCTTTTTTCAGACTTGTGACGGTCGCGCGGACTGTTTTCGCGCCGGAGATGAGCGTACCATACCTTGCAATTGTGAAAACGGCGTAATTTTTTTTGTTTACTTTTTATTATTTTTTATTAAATTTTTGTTTACATTTTTGTTTGTGTGTCATTGGGATTTTTATTCCTTCCAATTTCCTGGTTTTGTTAAATTTTAATGTGTTTAATTTATTTAATTTACAAAATTCAGTTCACCTGTCCAATTGAAAAGATTTGCATTCCAGCTGACTGGGTGAGTTTAGAATATTTGCTTTTAATTTTCCCTTTGAAGTTTTACTGCACTATTATTCATTCATATGTAAAAAAACAGTTTTACCCAAACCAATCAGTCTTCAATTGTTTAATGTCCATGTTTTCTAATTTTAAATTTTTATCTGCTCCGCAGCGCTGCGATGGCATAATCGATTGCGAGGATAGCTTGGACGAGACAGACGATTGTCCCGTGGTGAGCAAAGTTTATTTTCAGTTTGAATTAATTTTAAAAGTTATTTTTTAATTATTTATAAATTAAATTCTAACAAAATTATCAATAATTCCAATGAAATTTTAATAACAATTTTACTAAATTGCAATGATATTTTTAATTTAATAAATTAGTAAACTTTCTAATAGCATTCTTTTAATTAATTTAAAAACATTATTATAATCTCTACTAGCATTTCTTTGAAATTTTAATAAATTTTCTTATAAAATTTCTGCTAAATTTAAATAAATTCTTAAATTTTCTAATAAAATTTTTGCGAAATTTAAATAAAATTTTAAATTTTATAATAACATTGCTTGTAGATTTTAATATATCATTACATTTTCTAGTACAATTTCTGTTAACTTTTCATTAGTTTTTCCATTTCCTAATAAAATTTTTGTTAAATTTGAAAAAATGTTTACATTTTCCAATAAAATTTCTGTTAAAGTTTAATAATTTTTTACATTTCCTAATAAAATTTGTGTACATTTTTACATTTTTCTAATAAAATTTCTGTTAAATTTTTACATTTTGTAATGAATTTTTAAACTTTCTAATAAATGTTTAAATTTTCTAATAAATTTTTAAATTTTCTAATATTTGTTTAAATTTTCTAATAAATTTTTAAATTTTCTAATAAATTTTTAAATTTTCTAATAATTGTTTAAATTTTCTAATAAATGTTTAAATTTTCTAATACATGTTTGAATTTTCTAATAAATTTTTAAATTTTTAATAAATGTTTAAATTTTCTAATAAATTTTTAAATTTTTTAATAAATTTTTTAATAAATTTTAAAATTTTGTAATAAAATTACCTTGTTTTAAATTATTTTGCAGTATCATTGCAGTGACGGCAGTTGTATTCCCGCTTCATGGGTAAGAAGCTTTAAAATATTTTAATTGAACTAAACTAAAACTAAATAAATGTCAAGGACAAATGATGAAAAGAATAAAGTGTGTAGTAATAATTATTAGATTTAGTATGTTTTTTTGTTAATAAAATATTTAGAAATGCGACGGCTGGAACGATTGTCCACGGAACGGAACAAGTGGGCCGAGCGATGATGAGCTGAATTGTCCATGCGATGGGGTGAGTACATCAATTTTCTACTCAAAATTGAGCATAAAATAAATATATTCACTAAAAAATACAAAATACGACATTTTCATATTTATCTTATAATTAATTAAATATAATATTTATATTGGAAAATAATAAGTACATGCTAATTTCAAATATAGTTTGTCTGCAATGATGGCCGATGCATTCCCAGCAGTTACGAATGTGACTATTGGCCGGACTGTTGTAAGAAGAATAATAACAAATATTTTTGCATTTCATTCTTATATTTTAAAAATAATAATTTTAACATACAATTCTTTACACAATTCTTGGGTAATAATACATTTTTCATCATTCTTTTCATGACTGACTTTTCGAATAGCCGGACGGGAGGATGAGACACATTGCGATTGTACTGTTAATGATGTATGATTTTATTTTATATTAATTATAATCTTTCGTATTTATTAACTCATTTACAATTTTTTAATTTTTTCCCTGTAATTTAATAATTTCCACTAATTTCATATTTAAAAAAATTTTCGAATTTAATTTTGTCTTTAATTAAATAAGTCAATGCAATTTTTTATTTCGAAGTTGAAACAAAACAATTTAATAATTTACTATATTTTTAAATACTTTTCGGCAAATTATTTTAAAATCATTTTATTTTCCATAGCAATTTTATACAAACGATTTTTCCTTGAAAATCACCGGGAGCGTTTGAAATTATTGACGGTTATTTAGTTTTAAAAAAGATTTGGAATTTTAAAGAGGAGAAAATAATGGATAATAATTTGGATTGGATCATTATTTCTCATTTAAATATTGTAGTTTGAGTGCCCCGATGGCCAATGTGTTCCCCCGGGTTGGCGTTGTGATGGTTGGTTGGATTGCGGTAAGCTTTTGATTTATTTTTTTAAACCATTTCTTGTTATAGCAAATATGTACGTACATATGCATATTATATGTAGGTATACATACGTACTAAAGTATAGTAATGATTTAAATATAAATTGTTTCCTAGTCTAACATCCAATTTTAATTGAATTTTCGAATTTATCCAACAATGTTTTCAGCAAACGGAGAGGATGAGGCGAATTGCGGCTGCGCAGACTCACAAGTAAATTTTGTTTCTCCTAATATTCTTAAAAATAAAAAACCATTTCCATTATTTATTGAAATAACGCATATATATTTAAGATTCTTAGGGTTTGAAAGGTAAAAAAAAATGTGTTTTTAATTCCTATTTTCTCTGTGTAATTATGCAGTTCCAGTGCGATAGCGGGAAATGCATTAATGCTGGATATGTCTGCGATACGGACAATGATTGCGGTACGATTTTTTTAAAATAAAAGAATTCGTTAAAAAAAGAATTTGTTAATAAAATTGTTAAAAAAAGATTTTGTTAAAAAAAGATTTTGATAAAAAAAGATTTTGTTGAAAAAAGATTTTGTTCAAAAAAGATTTGTTCAAAAAAGAATTTGTTAAAACAATTTGTTAAAAAAAATTAAGAAAATTAACGAATTTATTGAGAATTGGGAAATATTCTGACATCCTTTCACGATAAAAGCAGATGATTTTATCTCTTTTTTTCTCCATTTTACAGGTGACTGGAGTGACGAGAAACCGAATTGTACGTGCAACGATGCCATTCAGGTAAAGATAAAACAAGAGTGTGAAATTTATAAAAATCGTTTTTAAAAACATTTTTAGCTTAAAATTTAGGTTAAAATTGTAGATTTAAAATTTAAAATTACAAAGTTAAATAGAATTTATTAGAAATATCCACCTTTTTCTATATGTATAATCAGCCTCAACAATGTTATCGTGAATTAATACAAATAATTATTTTAAAATTATTTATTATAATTTATTAAATTTAATAATTAAAATTTTTTTTTGCAGTATCATTGCTATGAAAGTAAATGCATCCCATCGAGTTGGACTTGTGATGGCTGGGATGATTGTCCTTACGGTGATGACGAACTGTTTTGCTCGAATGCTGTGAAGGCTGCTGCTTCGAGCAATAAGGTCGCCGGGAAGAAGCAGAATAAGAAGGAGATAGAAAGGGAATTATTGAGGGAGAGTAAGCAGAAGGTCAGCGGGGTCAAGCTCCCGTTTTTCCTAAGTCAGGAACCACACGCGAGACCTTCCCAGGTGTTGCGAGGGCGGGAAATGAGAGATACAATTGCGGGATTTGAGTGCCCACTTGCTTCCTCGACTGTTAAGAGTTTAGCTAATTAAATTAAATTAATATTTTTAATTCATGACAATAATAATAAAAATTATAATACTGAAAAATAGGTATTAATAATAGCGAATAATAATAAATATTAATAATAGTGAATAAATAATAATAGTCGATTCCTATTCATTATCAGTTGTTTCTTTGTAATTTTACATGTAATTATTATTTTATTTCATGTAATTTAAAATAATTAAAATATATATTTAATTTATGTATAAATATGTGTTTAATTTGTTCCCGAAAATTTGAAGACAATTAAAATACGTATGTTTTTATCTATACTCAGTTGACAGTAGTAATTTATGTAATGCAATGTAAATTAATGAAATTGCCAGTGAATTAATGAAATCACCAGTAAATTAATGAAATCACTAGTAAATTTATGGAATCAACAGTAAATTTATGAAATCACTAGTAAATTCATGAAATCTTTAGTAAATTCATGAATTCTCTAGTAAATTCATGAAATCTCTAGTAAATTCATGAAATCAGAAATCACCAGTACATTCTTGAAATCACCAGTAAATTCATGAAATCTCTAGTGAATTCACGAAATTACCAGTAAATTCATGAAATCACATGTAATATTTTGAGTATACGAGCACGGTGCCCTGTAGCCTTTGCGCCAAACGTTGCACGATGATCCGCCACAGTAAGCAATAAATAACGTTAAAATTCTGGTGGAGCGTTTTATTGCTAACCCAGGATACAAGATTTTATTGAAATCCATCAAGGATTACAGGAGATATGCACGTTGAACTAAAATATTTTTTTACACAAAAATTTGGCATGGATTAGCTAATATAAAAAATCTAACTCAAACTTGTGCATGGCGTTCGTACTGGTGGTCGGATTAAAAAACTAAAAATATCCCCAGATTCAGAATTGAATTCTCTACAAACTCATTGCTTAGTTTGACCCGAATGCCCGCCACAACTATGTGAAACGAAAATGGCAATGGGATGTACTAGACACTGTACTCTATATGACTTTACGATTTGTGTTGATCGCGTTGCTATTTTTTACAAGCGATCTTATGCATTCATTTATTAATTACTTTCCTCTTCAGATATCATGACGCAAAGGGTTTGACGTTTGAGTGATTGGCGTATAGTCGACGACAATTACAAAAAATAAGGTATCACGTTTCTATAGAACGTTTATATATCATCGAACTAATATAGGGAGGGTTTTGGTAATTTTTTGCTCTGCAAAACACTTTGTAAGGGTTTGTTATGAGTAAATATGGTAGAAATGGAATTATCGGTTGTCAAATTCTGTCGTAGGTTATAGGTTTTCTGTGCTCCACACACTCTGCATACAGTAGCGTCACTTTCATCGCTATGGCCATTTTAATTTCTCACTGTAATAATAGGGCTGGGAACCCGAGAACAAAGCGAAGCCTTAGGACAGCTTGGTAATTTCGGTGGGGAAAAATGTTTTCCAGGACTCGTGAACATTGCAAACCAATGTTTTAATTCGTTCGAAAGCATATGCTGTGTCATCACTTGAATTGGGAAGTTGCCAAGAATTCAAGGAAGTATATTTTCCAATTCCACCTCATCCAATGAAACACGAACACGCAATTGCTCTCAACCAATAGAGTTGTCTAGATCCGGTGTCAATGGGATCTTATTGTTGTAGTGTATTATCCTCCCTGAACTATTTGACGTACGAGTTTAATTACTTCGACAGTACACAGCAGTCTCTCTTTGTCAGTTAACGCGTGTTGGGCCGACCAAAAACTAAAACTCCCTGAAAATTTGTTACCATACGGCGTGTAAGAAAACGTGTACTTTTTTTGCTTTAGTACTATTGATATTCCTTTTTATTTTTGTATTACTATTGCTAATTAAAATAATTTTCATTTGTATTTCCATTATTATTTTTAATAATTGTTGTATTATTATTTTTAATCATTTTTGTATTATTATTTTTAATCATTTTTGTATTATTATTTTTAATCATTTTTGTATTATTATTTGTAATCATTTTTGTATTTTTTTTTAAATCATTTTTTATTATTATTTGTAATAATTTATGTATTATTATTTGTAATAATTTTCGTATTGTTATTTGTAATAATTTTCGTATTATTATTTGTAATAATTTTCGTATTATTATTTGTTACCCTACGTTTGTAATTATTTTTGTATAATAATTGCTCTAATATTTGTGTTATTTTTTAAAACTTATGTTTGTAGTTTTTTGTAATAATATTTGTATTTATTTTGTATTACTTGTTTTGCATTTATTTTTGCAATAATGTTTGAATTTATTTTAGTATTTATTTTTGAATTCATTTTTAAATAATTTCTGTAGTGAATGTTGTATTTATTTTTGAAATTATTTGGTCGTCATAGTTTTTCTAGTTTATTATCGTAATTTTTTAAAATCGTTTTAGTATTTATTTTTGTGTTTATTTTTGAATTTATTCAATATTACGTGTATTTATTTTTGTTTTTAGGAACGTGAAGGGCGGTGAATTAAAATGAGTATCCTCCGTCGAGGCACAAATCCGCGTGCTGCGGTGGGGGTGGGGCTGTCGATGTGTCGAATTAGACTGCTGGCGGGTCAATTAGTTTTCGATTTTCCAGGTAATATACCACGAGAGGAAGTCATTGGGGACCATGTGGTTTGGACTCTGGAGTGATTTTGGTATTTATTAGTATTTTAAATAAAATTACAATTTATTGAAATCAATTTTACGATCTTCAACAACCAACTATTCATTCACGTATTGTTTTCCACGTCCTGAATTCTAGATTTTGGAAAAATTGTTTTTTATTGGAGATACCATTAATCACAAATTTCCTTATCAAATTTTTGAGTTTCTCGTGTCAATATTGCCATACTTTTTATGACAGTTGAGATTTGTATGTAACACTTCGAAATTGTTAGTCCTATTCTACAAATAAACCGTGTACCAAGGTTGTTCGAGTAAATTCGGAATTCCCTAATAGTTGTGGCATGTTACGTTTGCTTAACATGCTATTTACGGTTTTATAGGGCGTTTTGGAAATTGCATCGAGTTTCGAAAATTTTAATTTCTTTTGGAGATTAACATGCAAAATTTTAATGAAGACGTGGTCCCCCCCTTACTAACATAAATGAATGGTTTACACTTGAGGGGCTATAACTCGATAAAGAGGGGGAACCCGCACAAAATGTGTACGGGGTATGTTTATGTTTACCCTACCAAATGTCTACTTGGTGTAAAAATTTCAAATCTGCAGCTTTGGGTCATCTCGAAATAGTTACTTGTGAGTAATAGGACGGTTAGAGTTAAATTTTACCTTTTGGACGGATGGGGGACTTTTAACTTAATTTGTGTCGTCGGATACTTTTGACGACGTCACGAGCGTCGTTTAACATTTTATAAAACCTGTTTTTTCCAAGGCGTCGCTTTTAACTTCCAAAGCACGAATGCTTCAAGCAGGCGAGCAGACCATAACCATGCAAGCATTGAGTTGCGATGCAATTTTTTACATTCATTTTTTTTAAAATGACATAATGAAACTCAAAGAAACATATTTGGTAATATTGCCGCTTAAAACATAAATATATAAATTATTCTTATAAAACATGCTTAATCCACGCTCTGGGTCTGAATCGCGACTTTGTTGCGAATTTCAAACTGGAGGGAATATCAGGTCAGGTAAAGTATAATGTATGATCCATTGTGATTGTGTTTTGCGGCCGTTTACAGTTTAATGATGTAAAGTCAAATTTGTCATGGTTTAGTTTTCAAAATTAAATAAACACTATGTTGTAGGAATTTGATAAAGTTAATGTTAATCAATCGTTGATATTAGTATTGATGATATAGTATTTCACTATTACTGCAGTGTCTATAGACCCTTCAGCCTATACGGAATATTTGTACACATCGTGTTCTCTACTAATTCCACACAGATACCCGGGTAGCTGTATACTTAAATAAATCAAATATATAAAATGCGAATATGTATGTGTGTAACAACATAAAAAACTACACTTGCTGTTTAGCTTGATGAGGATAGACTGTTTGCAACCGAAAGCTTGGAGGAAAAAATAACAGCAAAAAAAGCTGAAATGTAAAGTTGCTTTGCGCCTTCAAAAGATAAAAACAAGAGCGCATCAATTAATTCATTAAAGATGTATTCTGTTGTTGAAAATAACAAATTAGTTTATTATGGAATAAGCAACGCTATCAAAATCAAGAAATATTGGAAATTCATACAACATTTTTGATATGTCGTAACTTCCGAGTTATTTTTTGCAATGCTAAGTAAATGGTGGTTAAGGGTGTTCTTATATAGCAACGGTGCCAAAAAGTTGTTGAATTTTGCCTTTTTCTCAAAAACCTTCAAGTGTAAGTTGCAACTTTACAATTGAAGAATAAACCTTTTAAAAATTGTTCCACGTATAAATATAAATCAATTCAAAATGGAAAATTTACAGAATAAACTTAATTACTGCGAGGTGTTTTTTAACCGTCACAAACTGCCAGTCCATCCCGTATCCATCTCTTTCATCCCCAACTACGAGATTTATACAACTATACAATTTATTGGCATTTAGGGACAACAAATAACCAGGAATTACATGTGTGACATGCCATAAGGGTTTTTCGATGTTCAATTGCTGGCAAATAGCTAATACGCTTTGAAACGTTTTAATTTTTACAAATATTCTGTGAGCACTGATTTTTGTTTACATAAATTTAACCTACCAAATTTATTTATTTGAATTACAAAATCCTCATTTCACGTTTTTAGTTTCAAGTTTATTGTTTTCGAAAACTAAACACAAACGGTTTGTATCAAAACTATAGTCGACTCTCTCTATAAGAGCACACTATAAAGACCACGATTTGCGCTCTTATAAGGGTACGCTCTTATAGGGAATTAGGCTTAAATATATAACAAAAGTCGATTTAACTCAACATCCATGCATAATGAAATAATTACATTATAGCGGACGTATTTAAAAGCCAAAAACATACTTTAGTTCACTCATTTTATGTTTGTAAACACAAATCAATTATTTTTTAAAGTCATCATGGATAATGAACTAGCTATTTTATTTAAAATTTTTACTAAAACGACATGACTATTTAAATACTAAAGAATTTTGTGCATATGTTCTGGAATAATCTACTATTTAACTCAACATTGAATTTATTCATTGAAAAAAATAAATACTCTACTTTTCAATACTCAATTTAATTACTTTATAACGTTTAGTTTAATCCCATTTGCTACTACTCAACTATAATCACACATCACATCAACAGTTAATTTAACAGCTGTTTGGAGAGTTCAGCAATTCGGAAGAAACATTGTATTTTAAAAACTATTTTAAAAATGTGTCCTGATGCTTTCAATTTGCAGCAATTATGTATAGGCCAAATCTTTTTTTCGGTTCTCAAATTAATAATGCTTGAAGTTTTAATAAATTTTATTATATACCTTACTGACCTAACTGACTCAAAATGAAATATGTTAGCCGCGTACCTTAATTATTGAAAATAAAAAATGAAATTATCATTAATTCTATTATTTAAATACATATTTTTAACAGAATTTAAATCGTGAATATAAAAAAGAATTCAATATAAAAAATGAAATTAAATGACATCGATTGCTAAATTTTTGTTAATTTTGTGGAAAATGAATCAAGTCCTTATAGTCAATTTAAACTTACATGGAATACTACTAATAATAATGTACAAGGGGACTCATATTTCAGTTTTACACGAGCAAATAATCGAG
Organism: Lipothrix lubbocki; assembly: GCA_034696945.1. Lineage (NCBI taxonomy): Eukaryota > Metazoa > Arthropoda > Collembola > Symphypleona > Sminthuridae > Lipothrix > Lipothrix lubbocki. Next base: position 9,866 of record JAQGAK010002064.1, read on the forward strand.
TGTTATGGTTGAAAAGTGAAGAATGCTCTTATAGGGAACGACAAAGGCTTCAGCATCAGGGATTTTGGCGCTGTTATAGTGGAAATGCTCCTATAGGGAATGCTTTTATAGGGAACACAAATAACATTGGAATATGCTGGGGAGGACAGGAAAGCGCTCTTATAGGGAGAATGCTCTTATAGGGAGGCCTCTTATAGGGAGAGTCGACTGTAACGTATCATAAGAATCGTTAAGGTTTATAAAACCGATTTAGTATAGTTCTTATTATAAAGTTATATTACGCGCGGATTTCAACCATACCAATTTACATACATGTCGCTAAATTAGTTAAATTCGAATGCGTTGGAGCTAACGCCGCCTCCTACGCGCGTAAACAATAAATTCTTCGAAATTTTGCGAGAGCGATTATTCGGCATCTTATTAGCTCTTCAATCTTTAATCCGGTTTTTTCTCGGCAGCGCCAGTGGCCCCTTGTGTAGCGGCATAATCCCTGTACATGCGCACGCCTGCTTGTAAGATAACTCAAAAACCTTACACCTGATTATGCTTAAACTTGGTTTACATATTTTTCTGGCATAAGGCTTCAGAATTGAGCCGAATCAGTGAAACAGTTTCGGAGTTACCCGGATTTTAATTTGTTGCATTGATATAACTCAGTTATCACTTCATTTGTAATGTTCTTATCTGTAGCATATTCTTCCTTATATGAAGACATAAACCCGCACTCTAGAGGAGAAAAACCGGTAGCGTGGTTTCGGAGTTACCCGGTTTTTTTAAAGTCATCCGATTTTGCTGAAATTTATTACACATGTAACCTCAAATTATAGAACACGAAATATTTCAGAATTTTGACAAGGCGGTTGAACATTTTTCGAGTTACCCGACTTGTTTTACAAAATTCATCTCATCCTACTTCGCTGAAACTTAGTATATCCAAACTCAAGGGGGATGTATTTTTTTAAATAAATCAATTTCGGAGTTACCCGGGTTTTAATAAAAGTATTGATCAAAATGACATACCGTCTGCGTTAACATGATATCTTTTGTAAATGAGTATCGGGGATATATTCATATGTATGTAGTAGCGTAAACGTGTCTGGCGTACGAAACGAAAAACGGAATAATGATGTTTAAATAACTTTTTGCGGAAAGCGAAACGAACCAAGTATACAAAGTAAAACGTCAAGATGATTTTGCATGAAAATCTTGGTTACCGTTAAAACATGAAAGAAGCTGTTGGGATTTAAGAAACTAATTTCTTTAAATGAATACCGACGACGGCTTATCTATACCTTCGCTGTGATCACCTGCTATCCAAAAATTTTAAACTTCTTAAAAAAACTAAACCAAAAAAAGTCTTTTTTGAAACTAGTTTGGATTGTTTTCATGTTTTTGTGGTGATGATGCAAACAGTTTGTTTCTGAAAGCTCCATAATTATTAAATAAAAGCTTCCACGTAACCGTGTAAAGTGAATGAATCTATTATATTTTCGAAGTAGTCTAACTCTGTAGTTGCAAGTTATATAATTTTGCAGCAAATTCTATAAATTAGTTTGAAATTATACGAAGCATAGGGAACGTTTATTTTATTCCATTAGCATATTTGATGAATCACCACTAAAGCCTATGGAACTATGTGGTAATATTTAATAAACGTATCCATTCAGTTTCCTTCATTTTGGTTAAAACTCAAAAATAATATCTTCCTTTATCCATATTCTTAATTTGAACTCTGTGAAATAACCCGTAAAGCTATGAAATTACCCGTAAATCTATAAACTCACCCGTAAATCTCTAAACTTACCCGTAAATCGATGAAATTACCAGTAAATCTATGAAATCATCAGTAAATCTATGAAATCACTAGTAAATCTTTGAAATCACCAGTAGATTTATGAAATCACTAGTAAATCTTTGAAATCACCAGTAAATCTATGAAATCGCCAGCAGATTTATGAAATCACCAGTAAATTATGAAATCACCAGTAAATCTTTAAAATCACCAGAAGTTTTATGAAATCACCAGTAAATCTTTAAAATCACTAGTAGATCCATGAAATCGCCAGTAAATTCACAAAATTATCCAAAAATCAATATGATGTCCAAAAATCTTACCAGCAGGATTTTACCAGCAATATAATTTGATTAAATTATCGAGTAACCATATAATGTAATCAAACATTTGGGACATTAACTAGGTTGACTACTTATATATTTAGTTCGTCTTTGTTATTGTACATGGAATATTGTACGTATTATTGCTTTTCCAGACATAAGTTTATGTCTTCACTGAAATATATTACGAAATTTTGATTGAATTTGGGGAATTCTTCCTGATCCCCGACTTATTTAACGTCTTCCAGGGATTTGAATTAAAAATCTGAAAATGTACTACCCTCAAACTTATTTAAAGCGAGAGGCAAATGATAAAAATTGATTTTAAAGTACAACGACTAAATACACTTTTTTGAAAAATAGTCCTTTGACTATTCCTTTTCCTCTTATCGATATGCAGCTATAATTGCTTTAATAAATGTGGTTGAAAGTTAAAAAGTATAAGCACTAAAATTTACAGAAATGTTTAGATAATGCTGGTTTGTATGCTTCTGCTAATTGAAAATTACCAGAAATTAATTGAATTAATGAAAAAAATTAAACCACACAGCTTTATGCATAGAAAATACTGACAATATAATAAAAAATACTGACAATATAATAAAAAATACTGACAATATAATAAAAAATATATAACAATATAATATAAAATAAAATACAAATCTAAAAACGATACAGTTGAAATTGCAAGATTTTTTTAACCAGTCCAATATCTCGGCGAGTTTTTGGAATTTGGAAAAATTCTTTCGCGACAACGTTTATAAAGGTCCACTGCCCATTAGTCATATCATTTGTCAATCCAAAAACTCCGATTTTTGGGATTATTCCCGGGCCGCCGTTACCCGAAAATCCCGATATTTCGGAATTAAAAAGATATAACCTTTTGGCATTGGGCATATAGTGGACCTTTTTGGAAACAACTTTATAATATATATTATTTTTTATATTATTTATACCTTTATACATACACATATATTACAAACATTTGTTTCAGAATTAAATTCACACATTTATTCAGCTATAGTAAACTTTTTAGCTGGAATAACCCGTTGATAAATACAAATACATTCAAAGGGACACGCAAACGCGTTACAAATATTTGTGAGCTTGTCACACAACTGCAAGACTGACAAGAATTAGGAGCGCGGGAACTAAACCTGACAATTTTAGTAAATGTTAACGTCCAATTAAAGGCTGCGAATCTGGAACTGAATCGGAGTCGACAAAACTTCGGTATTCGATTCGTATTTTATTCATAGAATGTTGTAGTAGTATCTGAAGACTAGTTTTTGTACGCTTTATTCTATGCATGAGCTTTGACACTAGTAGTGTATTTATCCAAATATAAGTCTTCACTATGCTGAAATATAAAAAGAAATATTATTCTTTAACGTAAGACGCGTGACATTGCTCGCCATTCCCGGATTGTTCCGTCTTTTCCGGGACTTGTCACAAGCCTAATGTTCAAGTACGAAGTTAAAATGATGTTTGTACTTGACCTGATCCTGCGAACATATACATATATAGTATATAAATATATAATATTGATATTAAAATTTAACCCATGTCTAATTACCAGGCTTCTAAGTCATTTACCACCAATGGGTCACAAATGCATTTACTTCCAGAATAACATTTATATGCTCCCAGAAAACGGATTATCATTTTGGGAAGACCGCGAGACCAAGCAAATAAAAATCGAGTTAGTATAACAAAATAATAGTAAATGATCAATGGATGATACAAGCATGTACCTCTAGAATCACCAAACCATGATTTTGGGGAGCCCCATAGGAAGCGGAATAAAATTCCGCCGTACAGCCATTTTGATTCCCCACTAATGACACTCGGCCTGTGTGTCACGAAAAGCAATGGAACGCATAGAAATTTTGTTATAATTTCGATGTGTTATTAAGGTTTCAGACGTACTGAATCAGTCTGCAATAACTGGTTTCTTTTAAAGTAATACAATTAGATTATTACCAGGCTTGCCTGGTCAAGGTAAATTCTTACTACACGAGATTCTAGTTTTAAGAACGATTATGATAATCCGCAGTAAAATATATGACTAATTTAAAGCATTCCAATTACAACGTTGAATAAAGACTGGATTACACTTTTGTCAAACCTTCTGCATAGCGTTTGCGGTGTAATTCACAATAAAGTACAAAAATAGCAAATTTTCGTCGAATATATCATAAAATAGGTCAAAATTTTGCAAAATAAAAAAAAACATGAACAAGGTAATGAACACCAGAAAAGTACATTTTCCTCCAAAATGCCATGAAGTTTTTCGAAATTTCAAAAAAGGAAGAAAAACATTCAAACCACCTTATATTAGCTACAAAACAAGCCCAACATCTTGAAAATTTGTCGAGCGGTTCCGGAGTAATTCACAGAGTCCGGTGAGTACCCGCCAATACCCGCCAATGCGCGTATAAATAACATGCAAATTTTTTCCGGGCGTCTTAGTACCAAAATCACCCCTTCGCTCCTACCTGTTCAATTTTGTCGAAAATATTACTGCGGCATTTGCCGTACCTATACCTGAAATAATTACTCTATAGCAAAGTAGCTTTAAGCCCGTGCTCTGCACGGGTAAACGCTGATTGGTCGTTACATGTTATATTATGTATGGCGCGAGCATTTGAATTACAGACGTTTAGTGCGTATATTGGTGAGGATATGTCCGTATATTTATATATGTATATATACATGTACTAAAGTTTATAAGTAGTAATGATTTATTTATAAATTGCGTCCTTGTCTAATCAACGTCCCATTTTAATTGAATTATCGAATTTATCCAACAATGTTTTTAGCAAATGGAAAGGATGAAGCGAATTGCGGCTGCTCAGACTCACAAGTAAATTTTGTTTCTTCCAATTCCTATAATAATATTTCCTATAATATTCTTCCAAAAACAAGTCCAATATGCGCTTGGAGTGAATGAAACGTGCGTATGTGTAATATGGTGGTATGTATAAAAGTTTTATACATAAAAATGTAAAATGTAAAAATCCCTGTTTTTGACCGGATAACTCAAAAGCTACGGCCAAAACAAAAATACCACCATGGAGATTATTTTACGATGTTTTGGAACTGCCCCCCACGACAAGGTCTGCGAGTTAGAATTTTTTTGAAAAAAAATTAAATATCTCCAAAATTTTAAATTTTACTGGGTAAAAAAGGTTAGAAATTTTCAAAATGGTAAATTTGGTCAAGAATCCGTTCTTGGGATTAAAGAACCTTTCAAATGACGTATTGGGGGCTCTTCTACGACTACAATTACGGATTTTGGAAAAACTATGGTATTTTTTATAGGAGAAGGTAGAAATAAAAAATCTTTTCCATTATTTAAACAACGCTTATTTAAGATTCTTGGAGTTTGAAAGGTAAAAAAATGTGTTTTTAATTCCTGTTTTTCTGTGTAATTATGTAGTTCCAGTGCGATGGCGGGAAATGCATTAATGCTGGATCTCTCTGCGATAAGGACAATGATGGCGGTACCATTTTTAAAAAAATAAAAGAATTCATTAAAAAAAGAATTCGTTAAAAAAAGAATTTGTCAAACAAGTTTTAAGAAAATTAACCTCTTTCATGAAAAATATTCTCTAATCCTTTTACGATAGAAGCAGATGATTTCATCTATTTTTTCTTCAATCTACAGGTGACGGAAGTGACGAGAAACCGAATTGTACGTGAAACGATGCCATTCAGATATAGATAATAATAAGAGTTTATTAAAAATTTCAGACCATATTTATATAGTTTAAAAAAAATAGTTTGAAAGTTTTGATAAAATTGTAGATCTAAAATTAAAAAGTTAAATAGCATTTATTAGAAATATCCGCCATCTTCTATATGTATGTATAATGAGCCCCAACTATGTTAACGTAAATTAATGCAAATAAATATTTTAAAATTATTTATTATAAATTATTAAATTAAATTTAAAAAACGTTTTTTACAGTATCATTGCTATGAAAGCAAATGCATCCCATCGAAATGGACTTGCGATGGCTGGGATAGTTCTCCATACGGTGATGACGAACTGAATTGCCCCAATGCTGTGAAGTTTGCTGCTTCGATCAATAAAGCCGCCGGGAAGAAGCAGAATAAGAAGGAGATAGGAAGGGAATTATTGAGAGAGAGAGAGTAAGCAGAAGGTCAGCGGGGTCAAGCTCCCGCTTTTCTTAAGTCAGGTCAGGATCCACACGTGAGACCTTCCCAAGTGTTGCGAGGGCGGGAAATGAGAGATACAATTGCGGAATTTACATGCCCAGGTGCTTCCTCGACTGTTAAGAGTTTAATTAGAATAAATTAAATAATTAATGACAATAATAATAAATAATAATAGTAAATAATTATTAATAATCGATTCTTATTAATTATCACTTGTTTTTTGTAATTTAAAATGCAATTATTATTTAATTTCATTCAATTTAATAAAATTAATATATATATTTAATTTCTGTATAAATATGTGGAATTTGTTTCCAAAAATTTGAAAGTAATTAAAATCCATGTTTTATCTACACTCAGTTAACTGTAGTACTGTAATGTAATGGAAGTTATTAGTGCGTCCTCATTATTATAAATCGGTAAATTCCATAAGCTCGTGCCGTGTGTAAAACCCTAATGCTATATGCTATAGGGTTCGAATATGTTAGGATTCGAAGATTTTAACCTAATCTGAAAGTATCTAACGCGTCAAACCTAATCAATAATTAAGAAGGATTAAATTTTTTATGCTTTAGTGCAATTACGATGCATCGAACTAATATAGGGTCTCGACAATTTTTTCCTCTGCAAAATACTCTGTAAGTGTTTGTTGGGAGTAAGTATGTTAGAAATGAAATTATCGATTGTCAAATACTAATTGCCAACCATTAAATTTGAATTTAAATTATTGCATAAACTAACGTTTATAGTTTATTTTTTACAAAATTCAAAAATTTGTTTAAATTAGTTCCTCGTTTCAACAACAATGTTTTTTAACTCCCTTTTGCTGTTTCGCCTGACGATGGTGTACTGTTAGTATGTACCGAAAGCTCGCGTTTAATGAATAAATGAGCTCGTTTTAATTGATCCACTTATCAACCAATTAAAAAATGGATAATGTAAAAAAATATTTTACGAAAAATGCAGAATTTACAAAATAGTGGGAAAAAGTACGAAATGTAAAAAATTTTGAAAAGAACTTGAAATAAAATACGTTGGTATTTGGTGAATTTGTATGAAAAGAAAAAAGGTTAAATGTTGTACGAATTTATTACTACAGGTACTCTTCGATTTAAATGCTTAATACGTACATTATACACTTGTATGATCGTGCCACCTGTAATGACGCAAACATTATTATTAGAATCCCACCCAAACTATGTCATCACAATTCTTTCTACAATAAAATCAGACATTAAACAAACATTTATTGTCGATGGACATACAAAGTTGGCTATCTATAGATGTGCTTGTAGCTGCAAAGTAGGGTAACCACCACTATCTTAACTACATGGTGGGATACTTTTAATTCCATCTAATTTACAAGGTGGATATCTTATCTTGCATTTAATGCAGATAGCCCCGTTTGCATTCCCAACGACAATAAAACGTTTTGTTACAGGTTATAGCTGTGTATTATACATTTATTGCAAACCATTTATAATTGGGATGGTATAGCTCAATGCCTACAAAATCACAAATGATAGGGATATAAAAATCACGTAGGTATATGTAAGATAAGATTACTCCAGTGCCAGATCGCAATTCGACAGTGATTCATTACTTCAAGTGCTAGGCTATGAAAATTCATTCGGATTAATGTGCACAATATATTATTATGTTTTAATATTGCTCACAAGAAACTTTTGCTTCTATAGTAACAAAGCCTAATTTAAATTTTCTTAGTAGACCCTTACTGAATTTATACAGGAAGTATCTGATACTACTCTGGAACTACGTGGTGGCGCATAATCTTCCACTCTCAATTCACCCACTCTTGTTACAACTCTTCAACACTCTTCAGACTCCTATTGGTGGAATATTATTTTGCAAGAATTCAATGCATTGAATTTAAAGTCGGGAATCAAAATGTCAACGGATTTTCCATCATCCTCAGTAATAATCGTTTAGGATATTTAATTGGTACCATTTCAACACTACCGATCTACCGGCACAATCCTTATTTCATTAATATTTTGCTTAATTTTAGTCGAATAAACCATCAACATCGTATGCCAACTCCGCTAATGGCATCAGGATTGAAGCCACTAACTCCAACGTAAACATAACCGAAGGAAACTACAATACAGTCAACCAATATAATGGCATCCCACCCTCCCAGGTTCCTCCAGCTCGAATTGAATACCAGGTTCAAGATCCTGTCCAGTCATTCACCGGCCGAGAGAGCATTCTCCAGGCATTACATGACGCTATCGAGCAGAATCGAAAAAATGGGAATCTCACCATAATTGCTCAAACGAATGTCGTAACAGGTTTGGGTGGCATTGGGAAGACGGAGACCGTGAGGAAGTATATTCAACAATACAAAGAAAATTATGGCCATGTATTATGGATCAATGCCGACACACATTCCCAAGCTAGAGATTGTGTAATGGGCATAGCCACAAAAATCAATGTAATAAAGATTGAAAATATTGATGGAAAAAGAAAACCGGACGAAGAAATTGTTGCTGAGGTCTATAACTTTGTTTGCCAGAAGCCGGCCATTATCGTGTTTGACAATGCAAATTCGTTGCTGGACGAAGATGGCGAAGACGGCATCGGAAAATTCCTTCCACGAACTCTGCAAGCAGGTTCTGTAAAACCAGCCATCGTTGTGACCTCTAGAAACAGAAAATGGACCAAATGCCAAGTGATTTCGTTATCGGGTTTCACCGACAAGGAAAGCTACAACTTGCTTATGGACCAGCTGCAGTTCGAAGACACTCCAGAAAATCGCTCCTTGGCAGCGGAAATTACAAAATTATGCGATGGTCTTCCTTTAGTAATTCAACAAGTCATCCACGTGATTAAGATGGAATCGGAAGAAAACGAAGCTGTAGGGGAGGATGATTATTGCATGCAGAACTTCATAGAAGACTACCAAGGGGGAAGTAAAAGTTACGTTGACGAGCAACCAAATGATATACCAGCTGATCTGGGCGTTTCTTACACGGTTTACAATGTATTTATTTTGACTTTTCAAAAACTGTCCCTGAAAAGAGACGGCGAGTTAGCATTACAATGCCTTAACATTATGTCCTTGCTGAATCCTGACGGCATTCCAGTTGATCTTCTGCTTTCATTTTTCGATGACGAGATCAAAGGTAGTGTTAAGAAAGCATTGGTTTTATTACTGCGGTACAATCTTCTTAACATTTCCGACAAATGCTACACTGTACATCGAATGCTCCAAAAAGTAAGAATAGAAATGCTTAAAAATTCATGCGATGACAATAATTTATTACGTGAGACAATTATTAGTAGTTCTGCAAAATTCTGTGAATATTTAGAAAGCATGGTTGTAAACGATCCGTACAAGTATTTAATTCTAGAAAATGGAATTCGTCTGGCTAATCTAATATTTATGACGGAATGCGGGGGAAATACTCCAATATTTCTTTGTACATTAGCAATTATATGTGCCAAACATGGTAAATACAGCAACACTATAAATATTCTAGAAACTATAAGAGACAGCGATATTTGCGATAAACAATACGTCGAACTGTGCGACAGATGTTTGGCGAAAACGTATATGTTGCAGGGAAATTTACTTGAATCAGAAAAAACCTACTGCAATTTATTTGCAAGCGCTATTAGTGAAATTCAAGAATGCAGCTACGAAAATCCTCACATACTCTGTCTGCTTGATGAATTGGCAGAAGTGTACTCCGAGCAAGGCAAATATGATCTAGCACACTCGCTTTTAAAATATGTCCATACAGAGCAAAGACGACTTCTGGGTCCCGAGGATATGACTACTGTGCGTACAAAACAAAATTTAGCTGGAGTATTTAGAAGTCAAGGAAAATATAGTGACGCTGAAGAAGTTTATAACGAAGGGTTGAAAGCTAGGTCGGCTATCTTAGGCCCTGAACACCTCGATACTTTGCAGACAAAACACGATTTAGCTCGAGTATTTCAACGTCAAGGTAAACATATTGAGGCTGAAAAAGTTTTTGTCGAAGTTTTGAAATCTAAAATGGTTATTTTAGGCCCCGAACATCCAAGCACGTTCACAACAAAACATAATTTAGCTGGAGTATTCGAAAGTCAAGCGAAATATACTGAAGCAGAAGTACTTTATACCGAAGTGTTGAAATCTAAAGTAATTATATTAGGCCCGGAACATCGAAGCACTTTGGCGACAAAACATAGTTTAGCTGGAGTATTTGAAAGACAAGGAAGATTTACAGAGGCAGAAGAACTATATACCGAAGTGTTGAAATCTCAAGTAATTATTTTAGGCCCGGATCACTCAAACACTTTGACGACAAAACATAATTTAGCTTGCGTATTTAAAAGTCAAGGGAAATATAATGAGGCAGAACAACTTTATACCGAAGTGTTGAAATCTAAAATAGTTATTTTAGGCCCGGAACATCCAAGCACTTTGGCGACAAAACATAATTTAGCTGCTGTATTTAATAGTCAAGGTAAATATAGTGAGGCAGAACAACTTTATACCGAAGTGTTGAAATCTAAAATAGTTATTTTAGGCCCGGAACATCCAAGCACTTTGACAACAAAACAAAATTTAGCTGTTGTATTTGAAAGTCATGGGAAATATAATGAAGCTGAAGCACTTTTAACAGATGTGTTGAAAGCACGGTCGGCTATCTTAGGCCGTAAACATCGAAATACTTTGAAGACGAAACATAATTTAGCCGCTGTATTTGAAAGTTTAGGGAAATATGCTGAGGCTGGAGAACTTTATACTGAAGTACTGAAAACCGTAGCAGGAGAATTTGCGGATACTATCGAAATCGCTATAGCTTTGTTCAGATTTGCGTCGGCGAATGCAGGTCGGGAGCATAATACTTTGTCGTTTAAACGTAATTTTTCAGAGTGGGCTTTAGGTCACCGGAGTCATTTTGCCGATGATAAAGAGTAATGTTGCCGGCAGATGTGTTTCGCCTGCGTTGGGGGTTGGAAATTCTTTTGGAACATAAGTTGAGCTTTTAAATTGTCTTCCTTTCCTCCTTCTATGAATTTCAGATTTCTTGAAGCAAATACATATATCGTTTCATTTTATGTAAAAGTTTCTGATTTAAAGAATTATCTTTAGCATAATATGTCGTTATTGATGAGACAGATATGAACATTTTGCAGAAAGGTAAAAAGCAAAACTGCATGCTACTAACATTGTTATCCAAAATTGTTAACTGAAAATATGAACGCACCATTTAATGTACCTGGCAGAAAATAAAACCATCACGAACAATGTATTGATGACAATAATGAGCACACATCGTCAGCCAAATCTCCCGACATGGCATAATAATATTCTATTTTTAACTCTTTTATTTTTTATTCTTATTTAAAAGTGTATACACCAAACTGTAAATATACAAGAGATCCCTACAAACCACTAAAAGTAGTTCCTTCAAAGATTTGTACAAATTCTTCTTGTCATTGTATAGTAATAAATTAAGACTTGAGTAAATTTAGTAGTAATTTGGTAAAAATAGCAGAAAATTATAAATAAAATGTATATTTCATTAATTAATATTTCTTAAAACCATCTATCTTGCTACATTATAAGAATATGGGTATTGCCAAGATTGTGAATGTATCGTCTAATGTAATTATTAAACTTTTCTGTAATATATTTTTTCTTTTGAAAAAAACTTTAGTGATTTGTGAACACCAAAAATAAATTGACTGAACAACATTCAAAAGCCGTGTTTATGTTAATGTTAAAACATGTGGTGCCGCTTTGAGATATTCCGAACATTTTTTAAAAAGTGCTGAAACACCTAAAATAAGCGATTTTACCGCCGCATTCTTTAGATTTTTTTTGTTTTACATTAGTTTACAAAAAACTATTTCAGCTTTCCTGACATTTCACGACGTCACAGCAATCATAGAATACTTAATTATTCATTTATTTATTCGCACATTTAACAACTTTACAATCATTTTCGTTACAATTAAATTATTTAAAAATTAATAAAATAAATTAGTAAATAAAATTTTATAAAAATTATTAATTCAATAATAACTTTGCATATTTTATTCCTGGAAAGTCAAAGCGAGCATGATTAATTAATTGATTCTATACTAAACATCCTAATGTCGTATAGATTAGATTATGTCGTAATATTATCACTACTTGTGTACTTCAAAAAAATTGAGACCCAACACTACAGATTATGAAACTACATGGTAGAACAGCAGGAAATAAATTAAGGATCCAGAGTAAAACCACCTTCCTTTTAGAAACATGAAATAGGATTAAAGAAACACTGACTATACAAAATACTCTGACGCTTCCTCAGATAATCCTGATTGCTATTTTGCCCATTGTGAAGGGAATAGGCTTTAAGGGTATATTTGCCGGGATTCGGCTGAAAACCCGAAAACCCTCCTCGAGCTCCATTCCCCGATCTTCTTTGACGAACTTCTCCTAACAATTCCCAAGAAGAAGAGTCTGGAATGGGGAATGGAGACCATGAGGGCTCTTCTACGTGAACGTTCAAGCTTGGAGTTGGTGCTAACAAAATTCTTCCTTCATGTTCTTGTACATCTCCTGATGCCTGTGTTGCGCCTGGACCTGTTTCTTCGTCGTAGTCCACCTGTTCAATAATTTATTTACGTATGGACAAAATTATTTAATGTAAAGGAAATCGGAAATATTCAAACGTTTTTTTTCTAATTTCATTTTAATAATTGACATTTTTCCATTGAGAAACAAATTGTATTAAAAAAATAATTTAAATAAAAGTAAATCTGTAAAAGTTTAGCTGTAAATTCAGATTTCTTACGTAAAACGATTTAGCGCATGTCCCAGACAGCGACAGAAGAATGAGGAATAGAGCGGCAAACGCGCTTTTCAAAATAATCAAAGCCATCTTTGCTATTGTAGGAATGGCTGTCAGGTCAAATTTGCGGTTTAAATTGATTTTTGCTTTAAAAGGTTCCACAAATTGAAGGAATTTGCCCAATAAAAATCCTGCTGTGAGTATTTCCAGTAAATAATTCTTCAGTCACCCGTAAATTAAAAAAAAATGTGATTTAAGCAATGTTTCTGCAAATTCGATCTGGGAAATCGAGAGAAAATTTTAGAAAATGCTGCCTTACACTGCCGTGAGAGCTCATTTATTTACATCCTAAGTCACGTTGCGCAAATGTGACCTAGGGTCAAATGTGACCTAGAATCAAATGTGACCGAGGGTCAAATGTGACCCAGGATCAAATGTGACCGAGGGTCAAATGTGACCCAGGATCAAATGTGACCGAGGGTTAAATGTGACCCAGGATCAAATGTGACCGAGGGTTAAATGTAACCCAGGATCAAATGTGACCTAGAATCAAATGTGACCTAG
>JAQGAK010002065.1:0-23523 GCA_034696945.1 Lipothrix lubbocki
GTATAAAAATCACTTGTAGCAATGTCCGCGAGGCAGATTTGTAAATTGGTAACGGACAAACTTTGGAAATTGTCGGAGGATCCCTGGAGACCCGAATTGTAAACATCTTGGACCTCCTCCAGCAACTCAGGCGTAAACCATCCGGACTGTGCGATGATGAATTGAACTTCGGTCACGTTAGGAAGACACGTTGGGTAATCAATTTTCCTCAACAGGCGACACATTTGTTTAAAATGTGAGCTCGACGGACTGAATTGGAGGATGATCAGACGGACGTTGACCAGTGGGTCACATTTGCTGTTTAGGAACCAAGGGAACAGATGAAGAGCGTCGACTGAACAAATTACTGACAAAGTTTCTCTACTGCTCCCCGCAATCTTCCTCAAACTATCTCGAATACTCGACTTGAAATCAACCATTGGAATATGGGATCGCAGTAATGTAGGATACAACGTTAATAGCTCAAGTTTAGAATCGATTTTTGCTAAATTATAGAGTTCCAAGTCCAAAACTGGGCTGAAAGACTTAGCCAAATGATGTTTGAGTTGTGGAAGCTGGGGATAATAATACGGGCCGATGAAGGGACTTCCCTCCCGGAAAATTGTCCCAGGAATGTTTCCATGAAGATTTTTTAGTGACGGCGCAGAATCCACAAGATCGATAATCAAGTTGGCCAAACTTGATCTTGGGAGTGTCACGCAGCAAATATTAACGATCTTGAGGTTTTGGAATCGAAATTTATAATCTATGGACAGGTAATGGACGGGAAGTTTTTGGAATATAAAAGGAAATCGATCGGAAATATTTTCTTTTTTCCAATAGCAGCGTTCTAATTCTTGATTATTATAATGTCCCTTCATCGGTTGCACACGCAATCCTGCAAATGGCAGGTCCATTGGAGATGAATATTTGAGCATTGCTTTTCGTTAGTTCAATTCCAACTGAGGCAGGGAAAAACATATTTTGACAAACTACTGCCCTTGATTTGCATTGGCGAGCTTTTATCTTAATGCGCTTATCCACCGAATGACTATTTGATATAAGGGTTAAGGCCAACAACCCGCTTTAAATAGCTCCGAGAACTGTCAAATAAATCTGTAATGATCGAGTGCTCCTGATTATCAAGTTAATGTTTCATGGCAATTGTTTATTGAATCATCGTGCTGACGTGCCATCAGCATCTCTTATCTTCTCCCACTTCGAGGTGTAAATATAATGTTGTGCAATAAAATTAATAACAGTTTATTACATAGGTATATGTATACTTACAGTTTGAGCTAATATTGGGTTTGTTTTTATTTATTAGGGCAATAAATTCCATTTACTAAGTTTTTATGAAATTAAAACATTTATTTATTTTAATTTCCATGTATTGTAGTTGTTTATTATCCATTCTGTTTTAATTTTCCGGGTTATTAATTTTTAGTAAATAATTTTTTCAATCAAATAATTTGTATTTATTTTGATTGAATTTATTATCGAATAAGCTAGTTTCTGTTTATTTACAATAATTAACTAAATACATGTAATGCCATAAATGACGGGATTATTTCTGAGCTCCTTTAAGACAGCCGAGCATTCATTATCGTGTAACACGTGAAATCAATTTTGCACGCTCGTTTGTTGTCGAATACTGCTTTATGTGTTGAGTCTGACAGTGGTTTACGGTTAGCACAATAAATGATTTGTGACAAATTTTGTCCACGACGTTATTCTGACGTTATTTTTGAGCTTATGTGAAGTAGCATTATTTACCGTTAAAATAGCCGAATAATTTCCTCTCGCCGTTAGATTACGTTACGTTATTAATAACGCAAAATTTAAACAACTTACTCCGTTACTTTTTGCCGTTATTGCGTTATCCGTTATCGTTACCGAAAAGTAGTGTAACGCTGACACCACTGGACCGTAGTATTAATTACCGAGTAACTCTTTCTCAAGTGGTGCTAGACATGTATATACTCAATGACGTTACACGTTAACAATTTCATAGGACAACTTGCATGCCTACATGTACCTTACGTTGTGTTTTTAAACTCTAAAGGGCCAAGGGTCCTTAAATTGGAAGCTTGACTTTTTCCACACGACATTTATGCTCACCTTCTCCCACCAAAACGGCACTTTACGCAAAACCAATAAATACACCGTTGCATTCCGCATCCAAAACTGCCCCTAGGGCATTCAACACAAAGAGGGTATATCTATGGGAATAGTGACTTAAGGGCTGTAAAGTTCAAAGCAAATTATTGTAATGTATGTAAAACCTTGTTAGTGCGAAATTTGTAGAGGTGATATTTACCTTTAGTAACTAACTATTTATTGTCGATAATATGGAAAAACCCCACATAGGTACTTAAAGGGCTCGTCTTAAATTTTATTTTTAACTCATTTTATTAACCCATATTAGCACACAAAATTACAAAAAAAATTTCAAGAAAAATAAAATTAAACAATAGTACATTAGATGACAATTGTACACATTAGTATTATTCACCCAATTACCTGTCGCTTAGCGAACAAAATCTCAACACTATCAAAGGAATACACTCTAGCACTATTGCTTGAGCTTGCGGGTGGAGACAGTGAGCAAACGAACTCTGAACTGTCAAAATGCTGAAACCTGGGAGGATAAAACCAACAATAACTAGTTTCATTACCTGACGGGCGAAGCAATTTTAGCTCGATTATGTCCTTTTGATCATCATACCCGCTGATCATACCAACAAACAAAAGTTTACATTTATTAAAAGCAGCGTACTTTCCCACATGTAAATTTAACTGTTTTGCTGGCGGACTTGGATTTTGAAATCTATGAATGGTAATGTCGTTGGAATTTGAGTACTTTCTACATCCAAGAACAAATCGATCAATGACCACCACGTGGTGAAAGTTTCTTGTACCTGGTATGTAACTAAATTGTGCATACCTGTCATTGATTTTGTTATCGTTCACGAATGATTCAATTTCATTCTCAGACACGTAAACATACTCCGTTTTGCTATTCTCCAAATTTCGGAGATACTCATACATGTGCCAAGGTTCGGTTATAAAGTTATCCTTACGCCTCCGACTTTCGAGACGAGTTAGTTTTTTGGTAACTCCTCCTATTCCATCTGGAGGGCCCTTTCCATGGCCTCGAGCACTAAATACAAGCTCAGCTTGAATCCCGAAGTCCAATTCATGAAACATTAAATTTACGAAGTTTTTAATGTTTTTGTATTGGCTTGAAGGGCCGTCAGACACATATATGACTTTTTTTAAAAAGGGAAACTGAATCTTTATTTTCTGTAGTACTTGGGAACGAAATACGTGATACACCGTTGCATCGTGGGTTAGGCAATCCGAAATAACTACAAAAGACTTCATGTGAAGTTCTCCGTCATTGGTTTTGTACGATAAACAAAACGGATGTACGGTTGCCTGTTTGTGGTTCCAGTGAAATCCTTGGACTTCATCTGGAACCACAAATGAATAATTTTGTGCGAAATCAATGTGTATTATACAAGTACTACTCTCGATATTGGCAAATGATTTCAGCTCAGCAATGTAGTTTTTTTGGTTGACAAAGACAAAGTGATGGCTGCCAATGGAAGACAACGCCTGTTTCACCTTATTAGCATATTCTTCCTTCGATAGTTTTTGTTTTGTCAAATCCAGTTTCTGGTTACCAGCACTTGTTCCCCATTGCCAAAATTCAACACAAGGGGTAGGTATACCTTGCAGTTTTTCGTCTAAAATGTCAAATTTCGGGCAATTTTGACAAAGTCCAAGACAACAAATAGCATCCAAGTTACAGAAAAAATGCTCCAATTTCTCTGATGTCCGTCCGTAAACATTAATAGCATCCATCAAAAGATTAAAATTTGTATGGGACAAACAAAGACATGTTCTTTGAAATCCATGCTGGAATGCCCACAGGCATTCTCGGGGCTTCAATTTTGCAAATTTAGATAAGCAAACTTTATCATTAGGATAAACTTTCTTATATTCCGAATACAAATCTTTCAAAGGCAAAAGCATTTCGAATTTAGAAATTCGTTCTTTAAGCATTTCCCCATCAACTATACGACGGACCTCAATTGTATCTCTTTGATTTGGGAGTTCTCGACTATTGTTGGAGTTCTTATAAAAATCTAAGATTCTCTGAACAATGTCTGATGGAAGAGGACGGCCAATTTTAGATGGAGGTGCAGATGCTGGTCCTTTTGACCCTCTCAGTTTCGAAACTTCGATTGCCGCCCTTTTAGAAACTTTAAATGTTTTCCTGATTTTTGATATTGACATCCACCCGGGGGTGGATGTCATTAAAATAAATCTGTCTGCTTTTGATTCAGCAGCTTCAAACTTACATCTTAACTCTTCAACATAATCCACACAATACCGACATCCACTGCGATCTTGCTTGTTAAATAACTTTGTCCCTACAATTGACTGCAAATAAGATTTAATACGCTCTTGCACGTCTTTGAAAAAATTTTGGGCTGACTTTGAGGAGCGTATAGAAGATTTATTCACTGACGGCAAATTAAGCTGCTGCAGTACTTTGTTAAGGTTTTCGGCTGCAATCTCAGTATCCATATAGTCATCGTCTGTGTCAGTGCTGGACTCGCTTTCAAACTGAGACTCTTGTAAAGAATCCACACTCTCTTCATTTCCCCAGGTATTAGGATTAGTTTCATCCGTCTCCATTGCTTCCGGTTCCGCAGAATCTTTAGCTTTCCTACGAAGGTGAAATCGGCAGGTCCCGCACAGAAAATCATCAAGTGTCACATGTAGGTCCAACGTACGGCATATATTAAAATATTTTGCATCCACTTGTTCAAAAGCCATGAGCAGCCGCTTACGTTGCGGGTCCTTGTGTAGAGTAAGAGGATCCGCACAAAATATGGCATGGCTGCAATACAAATCAAATGGGAAAAATGTGTTAAAGCAAAACTACAGCAAGTTTTATAGAAAAGCAATCACACAAATCAAGATTTTTCAAAAAGTTAACGAATAGTTATAATACCCGTATTTTTTAATGCTCCATTTCTCGTACAGGGCTAGCTTGCAATTGAAGCACACCAAGCTTCCTTGCGTCGAATCAATGTTCAAGTAGTTTACAATCTCCCACAACTTTCCCTGCAATCTGAAATACGTCTGGGTCGGCTTCCTTCTGCATATTTTTTCGTGATCACCGAGTGGATTGGAGCATTTTTGAAACCTAAAATTTCCAGTCATAAAGCAACCATTTTATTTTTGTGCCATACAATACTTTATTATTCAAAATTTACCATTTCTAAGGAACGTCTGAGCTCACCTTTGCCGTTTGGCACTGACTTTATTCCTGTCCTCGTCAATACAATAACTGTCAGCAATTCCAGGGACAGCACTAAATTGTGTAATTATTATTTTACAATTCAAGAATCGTATTTTTTTAAATTTACCAGTGTGAAAATATAACTTGTCTCACATTGAAGTAGTTCTACTGCACCCAGGTTGGGACGAGAGTCCTGCGCCTAAGATTTCCAATGGTGGGGCACTGTGAGAAGTTTAATACATTTATTTAGTTACAGTTATATATTTGACATGAAATAGTGTTGGTAATGACGTCAAACTATATACCAAAATATACTGAATGATTGTAGTTTTTATAGCATGTTATAATTATAAATCATCATAAACAAGGATTTGTTGGGTTATAGAAAATAAAATCATGCAAAATGAGATTACTACACGTGTGTAATAAATCGTACCTTGGTGTGGGCGTTGAATCAGTGTGCGGCAATGTCCTCAATTTGTATCTGCATTGATCACAAATCCAATCACCGTCCACGGGAACTGGAAATAAACTTCGAAGCTCTGGAGTCACATTCCGAAATATCTTGGAATTGTATCGTGTTTTTTTTAAAATTGTTAGATGCAGACGTAGGGGATTAACACACGTAATAATCCCCGACATTGTTGCTTTTATTTACCACAAGCATAGCACTGCGACTTAAACTCAGCAGAACTTTTAGGGCAGTGAGCTTTATTAAATTATAAAGGTATTTCTGCACAAAAAGGCGTTGTTCCACATGCTTAAGTCTGTGGTTACAATACATGATTGTTTTAAATTGCAAAATAATCTAAAATCTAAAAAACGTGCATATGAGTTTAAGTGATTGCTGAAGTAAAAACCTGATATATTGCATTTAGGAACGAAAGTGGAGCTTAGATTCGCCGGTAATGAAATTGGAGATGGATGGACAAGGGCAAGAGAAGAATGAAATTCTGTGGTTACAATCGTGTATTGTTTGCATTGTGTTACTGTTATAAAAACGTATCTAAGAAAAGTCTCTGCTATGATTTTTATCTGCAACTTAGGCATTGAATTGGATCTCTTTACTTTTTACTGAGCAAGATGTTCGATATTCACAATATATAAGGTGATACGAGTTTAAGCATATAAGTATATGAAATGGGGTATTACTGCATTTTAACCATGTTCCACTTCACTCCAGCAGTAAATGTGAAGTACGTTTATATGTAATGTAATTGGAGTTCGATTTATTAAGTTCGCAGAAGAATGGTACATTACATTTCCAATCATGTGTATTTCTATATGCATATAAGTAAGATTGTTAGGGATGAATTTGTGCATATACCGGTTATGACTACATACTTATGACAAATACTTACTCTCTATCAAGTTTTACCACAGCAGTTTACTGGCACCACGGGACAGGGAATAACTAATTTCTAGAAGTCGCATTTTTAATCATATTCTATAATATGAGTTGATCGTTGTGGCTTCCACTACAAATAACCCTAGAATGTTATTTACATTTAAATTGCTATTGTTGGGATTGTGCCATTGCGTTATTGCCATTCCTCTTGGAGATTCGATTGCTCAAGATCCGGCATATTCTATGAGGATTTCCTCACCAGTCTACGTAAAGAGAGTAAGTTAATATACTTTTGAATACGATTTAATTAGTTTGAACGAATTTGCAAGCGTAGCAATAGTGTCACAAGTCCACAATTGTTGTTTTCTCAGGGAACAGTTGAAGATTCTATATTTTCATAATTTATTTTAATTTACAGCATCAGGAGTTGATCACATACGAGACAACTAGCAAGTTGATTTTCAAAATCGAGTTGCCAAAAATCGAGCCTCCAATAGATCGTCATGACACTGCGACTACTGCTTACGGTCTCGTTACAAATACAACCAATCAGATATGGAAAGATTATTCTGGATATATAATGAGGGGTAACACTACTAAAAGAACCAAACGCCAAGCCATTCTTGCGGGTTTAGCTATTGGATATGGATTGCACTCAATCTATAGCTACTTTGAGAGTCAATTTGGCACTGATGCACAGTTAGAAGAGTACATGAACAAGGTAAGATCTTGTTGATGTTAAATTATTCTATACTTTAGATAGCGACTTTGTAACCTCAAATGTATCTAAAAAGCAAATAAGAAAATTCGAACAAGTAACTTAAAGAGATAAATATTTGCGTTCTTCCAGCTTCGTGTTTCAATGGAAGAAAACCAGAGAGAAGTCTTGGTGTTTCAGCATGAGGTCAAGGAGTTTTCTCAGAAAGTCACCGCCACCCTTGAAAAGTTTTCTATT
Source organism: Lipothrix lubbocki (assembly GCA_034696945.1). Classification (NCBI taxonomy): domain Eukaryota; kingdom Metazoa; phylum Arthropoda; class Collembola; order Symphypleona; family Sminthuridae; genus Lipothrix; species Lipothrix lubbocki. Next base: position 7,603 of record JAQGAK010002065.1, read on the forward strand.
GAGCTTTGGCAGCTGGATCAGACGGATCGCGCTTTATTACATCTGGGGCAGATACAATTCTTGTATTTTAAAATTGATCAAGGAATCAGCAGGTGTTTCAATCATCTTTTGCCAACAGCCTTAATTTCTCGACAGCTTTTAAAAGCTAAATTATTTGATTTAAAGGGACAGTTGAAATCATTTGGGTATGAAATGTCGGTAGAGATTGAGTCGGTGGATCTCTACGAACGAATTCAGTTAGCAGATTGTTTCGTAACTGATTATAACCTATATGTTATGGTAAACATTCCAGTAAGACAGAAATCGTGGGGTATTGTAGAGTTAATTCCTGTGCCTTTTCGTTACCAGAACGAAACTTGCACTTTAAAACCAGCCGAATCTCAAATGCTGGCTGTGTATGGCAATAGCATACGGGTGTTAGATCAGCAAACGTTAAGATATTGTAGTTTTATAGGAGATCACCTTTGTCTAGTTCCTCAGTTTTCACGACCAGGGGGGCAGACAGATACGTGCATGCTTGATCTTTACAACGTTGCTGGGAAAACGGAAGTGGATGCATCCTGTCGCCTCCAGTGCAATGATCGAAATGATCTATTGGTAAATCAGGTTGAGACGACCAAGGTTATTATCACACACCCAAGCAGAGTGGTAATTACTTGTCCCATGCGTTATCTCAATTTCACTGTTCCTGATCACGGGTCAGTGGAAATCAATATTTTGTGCAATTGCTCGTATGAAATTGACTTTGTAAAATTCAGCGGAGGATTAGCTTGTGTAAGCAATAAATTGACTGATCACGTTGTGCATCTCATTCCTGCATTCATGACGCTGATTAATCAAAGCCGTGTCTACCGAGAAAATCCCCCACAATTTAATGCTCCAGTTTTGAATTCCATTGACATGAATAATACAGTTCCACCCCCTCTTCATATCTCTGGTCTTCACCATGAAATTTGGTTAACTGTTTTAACAGTGTTGACGATAGTTTCGGTTGGAGCAGCAATATTTGCTTGCTATTGTTTTTGCCGGTATAAGTAAAAATGTTAATGGTGTACTTTTTAGTTCCTCACGTTCTCCGGTTATAAATAAAATTGTAAGACATCTATCTTGTTTATGTATACTTATATTGTGAGTTGCAGTTGGTCTAAATATGCAGTAATTTCATTTTCTGTAATATTGAGTGTTTATAATATTTGGGTTAATAAAATGGGAAAAAATCTCTAAAAACTACGCAAATTTGTGGTGAGCACTTAAAGTACCTATGTGGGTCCCTTGTATCATCGACAAGAAATATTTGGTTACCACTGCTAAATATAACATTTACAAACTTCGTGCTAACCAAGATGTGCATAAATTACAATAATTTGCATTTAATTTGCATTGAACTCTACAGTCCTTAGCAGTCACTTTTCCCATTGATATACTTCCTATGTGTTGAATGCCCTAGGGGCAGTTTTGGATGAGGAATGCAACTGTGCATTAATTGGTTTTGCATAGAGTGCCGTTTTGGTGGGAGAAGTTGAGCAATATTGTGCATTTTAAAAAATTTAGGTTCCAATCCAAGGACCCTTGACCCTTTAGAGGATATAAACCTCATTTAAAGTACACAAGTTATGAATGCTGTACCCTGAAACCGTTTGGTAATAATTTCTGTGATCATTGACACATGTTGCACCACTTGAGGAAGAGTTACTCTACCATTGTTTTACAAGGAAATTTTAATTTTACTTGTAACCGAACTCACTCTGCTCAATTCTCCAAATAAAATGGCTGTGACTGTTGTACTGTACATATATGGTTCACCTGTTGTAAGTTGTAAAGCTAACATTCTCTTCCCACTCAATAAAAAGAATAATAATTATTCTAAATTTCGTCAAAATATTTAATTGTCAAAATAACATTTCCAAATATTTAAAGATACTGGTGAAGCATTCCATGGTACCCTCCACTAAGATGCCAAAAAATGAACTGAGTAATAGTAATAAACTCCTGAGTAGATAACGCAGTAGGTAAAGACATACGAGGACAATAAGGGGTTCATGGATGTAATAAGGAAAACGTTGTTGACACTGCACAGTATAAACTAAAAGATGGACCAGACCAGCTGTGACAGCAACACTGACCTGCATACCCCCTATAGCACCATCTTTCATCAAGTCCGTAAGGGCATTCGAAATGACAAAATACATAATGATAACATGGGGAATCGAACGGTCCACAAATGCTGCCTTAATTGGATTCACAATGAGTCCTTTAAATAAAATTATCGTACAAACACTACATGTATCAACAAAGCTCCATTGGCCTGGCTTAGTGGCCACTATCTCAGACCAAGATTTGAGACGCAGACTGCGGAGTAGACCACATCCTTCTAAAGTTGTAGGCACTGGAATTTCCTCGAACACGGGTAACCACAAAGCTGAAAGGATAAAAATGATCATGTAATCATGTATATTGATATATTATATCCTAAAATTATAATATTTATTGCCACAGTTATTTTATTTAAAAATTAATTTACCCTCAGAATTTAAAAAAATAAAATTGAAAACTACAATTTATTTTACTCAGCAGCGTATTGCACTTACGATTGCATATGGACTCACTGCAAGGTTCATAATGAATCTCGATCTTGACGTCTGGATATTTAGCTTCCATCCAGTGAGAAATCGACGTAAATCGCTTGTTCCAATTTAGTTTTGAAGAAAATGATAGTAAACACGGATATAGATGGGATAATCTAATCTTGATGGTTTTGATTCCTGAAATGTTCACAGATCATGTTTTTAATAATAATACGCATAGTAGTACATAATAATAGTACATATTAAAAATATAAATAATTGGAATTTATTATTAACTAAATTATTCAAGTTACCAAATTCCTTTGGTTGGCTTCTAGTAGCCGCGTAAGCATAATCCCGGATATTACTGAGGTCTATGGAATTTAATTCTTCCGAACTTATGTCGCAAAAAAGCTTCTCCAGCAGCAAAATGAGCTTCACCCAGAAAGATTTCGCATTCCAGGACTCAGTATACGTAAATAACACGCATTCCACGCTTTTTTTCCATTGCAAAGGCATTTCCTTCCAAAATTTTACATGTGCTTTGTGATTTCGAATACCCAGTGACTTGATCATTGGGAAAATCTCTGCTAGGTCATTTTGAATCTGAGCACGGTTCACGGCATAAAAATTTTCAGAGGCATTATCGCCACAGGTGATTCTGAACTGGGAAACATGTAAGCACTGGAATTTACCAGGCCCCTGCGGAATAATCTTGTCAAGAACCGGTGTTGACTTTTGCATTACAATATCAACTGTTCGTAGGCTGGGAAAGAATGTTTTAAAATCAGTGTCTTGAAGTAAGCGACAGAGATTTTGAAAATTTAATTCCGATGGGCAGAATCCAAACACGAATTGACATACATTGACCAGTGGGACACAGTCGTCTTTAATAATTGCAGGAAGGAGTAAACGAACAGAATGGTATAAATCAATACGAATTAAACTATCCTTGCTACTCTTGATGATGTTTCTTAAGCACTGCTTGACTTTAAATTCCGTCTTAAATCCTGACCAACTTGGTTTAAAAATTGTCGAGTATAGACGCAAAATCTCTAATTTTGGTTTGCTTCCGGCCAAATTGATGACTTCCGCGCCGAAAAATCCGTTGAAGGTCCGTATCAAATGTTCCTTCTGTTTTGGAAGCTGGGGAATTCCCTTGAAAGACTTTTCCCTCACCATCATCCCTGCAGCGCCGTTCCCATAAAGATTTTTTAGTGATGAAGCAGAATCCACAACTGTTCGAATCAAATTAGCTGTCATTAGATGTGGCTGACTGGCGCAATAAGTTGTAAAGGTTTTGAGATTGTGGAACTGGATTTGGTTTTGCAAATCCAAATATTCACGACTTCCATCTTGAGGCCAATTATTTATTTCCAAGTATTCCGTACTGTCTGCAACCCTTGTAAGCAACAGATTTCGCAGAAATTCCTCCGCCTGACAGTCCAATCTTTTAGGATAATCAATGAAAATGTACTGAACTGGGAGTAATTTGAATAAATACGGATACCGAGTCAAAATTCCGTCTTTTACTTTACAACAACCTGTCCAGCCCGGTCGACGAATAAGCCACCTCATGGCTTTATTACAGAAGGAAATGCCCAAATTAGCATATTTGTGGCTGGAATAACGAACCAGGACCTCGTAAACAAATGAATATTGATCATAATAGTGACCCATGGGTTGGAAACGTAATCCAATGAACGGAAGGTCCGTTGAATATTGTAGCATGGCATTCAGTTTTGACAATTTGCAGCAGATATTGAATTTCAAATTTATTAAACAATGCTTTTTTCCCCGAAGATATTTCCGACACTCTTTCCTCCAAAAGTGATTGACCAGGGAACATTGCAGGATGTCGGATGTTGGCAAATGGTGTAAAATATTTTGAAAAATCTATAAAAATTTAATAATCAAAAGAATATTTTTTTGTATTTAAAAACTACACAAAATGATTCCCAAATTATCGTAAGTTCATGTTTTTAAAAAATAATTAAGCTATACCATACCTGAGTATTTTCCAGGACTTCAAAAACTCGACATTCCTCCGCGGTCAATGTCAATGGACCAGAATACGCGGCAATGTGATCATCGGATTTTCTTCTCTTGTACAAATAATTATTAAAATAATTTTTGGTTTGGATAAGGTAAAACTTTAGCGCTGGTACGATTATAACAACCAGCAGAAGAATAAGTACCGCGTTCGTAAATTGACTCCATATAAATATTATCCAACGCATACAAAATGTCAACCAATTTTCAAGAAAATTCAACCAATTCCAAAGAATCTCGAAATCACTCGGTTCTTCCGATTCAGACATTACGCTTAACCAATTTAATTACACAAAATGTCGAAAATAAACTAAAACTTTATTGCATGCCTGCATGCCTCACGATAAACGGTCAAACATATTCTTACACTTTATTCCATTGGAATGTGCTTAGAATTCGCGAACGCATGTATAGAGGAGAGCTATACATAGAACTGAAATGTCGACATTGAATCGTTTTTGTAGTTTGTGTTTGTAGCCGTGGAGATTTGTATTTCCCAGAGAATTCCAAGTACCTCTTCTATGTCTGGCTTTTTAGTCTGTCTGTTGAGCTTGGCTTGTTGCTTGTTTAAGGTTTTTATTTTTAGGGACTGAGTTCTGCGAGGAGAGGCATACATACATTACAGACTTACAAAAGGGTAACGTAAATGTAAAATTTTTATAGAACTTGTTTTGTCGTAACGTTCCCCACACTATGTACATACATACCGATAGTTAGGGGTATGCTATTGTAACGTATGTATTGCATACATGTACCCCTGAAAGCAAGATTTATGTAATAGTTATAAGTTATATAATTGACACGATATCTGAACTCATGGCAATCAAGATAATAATGTAAGAGTCCAGAGATATGTGTGAGTGTAAGATTGTGACAAAGAATATACGGTTGATACCAGATTAGGTGAGAGATCTTATTACTCTCCGGGTATACAAGAGTGGAACTTGTACATGTTCTGACAGTCGAGTTTGAGGTTCTGAGCTCGGGAGAAACCTTCTATGTAAAGCTAAAGCATTAAGTATCCCTGACCAAATGGAGAACTTTGTGAATAAACAAATATAGAGAAAAACCTAACTAACTTGCTTATACTTTGCCTTAATAGTATCTTCTATATAATGCTTATTACTCATACTCATATAACCATCTGTAGTTGCGTCACCGCTATCAGAGAAGGGTAGCGTTCTAGTGTTGGCAAAATGAAAATACCCTCATGTTTCTGCCCGCCCTGCTGAAAATGCCCTGCCCACTGGGCAAATACCCAAAAAATCTGCCCATGGCAGCAAATGAAAAATGCCCAATTTTGGGCAGAAAAATTGGGCATTTTGGGCAGAAATCCGGGCATTTTGGGCATTTTCAAATTTTTTCAAATAATTCCACAAATAAATAAAATGGTATAAAAGACAAACTATGGTCAATAAATTAATAACGATTGGTGATAATAATTTTAATTTAATGCTAAATTCGTAAGGTTTTTGTCGAAAATAAATTCAGAAAAATCTTCCAAAAATAACAAAAATTTGGCCTGAAATCTTGAAAATGCCCGAAATTTCGCCCAAATTCCTGCTTGAAAATGCCCAAAATGCCATTATGCCCTCATTTTGCCCTCAACTGAAAATGCCCAAAATGCCATGGCATTTTGGGCAGGCGAGATGCCCAAAATGCCATTTTCAAACTGCTAATACTAAGCGTTACACTATAAAAACATTCGGATAAAAACATTCCAATAAAAAACAGGCCCTATTGCAGAAACGTTTCTAGATGAATCATTAATAATTTAATAAAATTACTAATGACTACAATATTTAACTGAAAATGTAAACAAAATATAGAGGAAATCCTTTATGAATTAACTTAAGTGTAGTGTGTAGCTTTTGCCATTTTTGAATTAATAACGAATATGCCCTGCGATTCAGTATTACTAATTACCAAAGTAGGTGTTATATACTAAAAATATAGCAAAACCTGATTTTTGCCAACTAAATACTAAATGGCTTAAAATTCACCAATTTTGTATGAAATTATATTTAGTTAGATCAACAGCAATCATAAAATGCAATACATATAATCGCAGAGAGAGCCATTATTGTTTTAATGTTTTTTAAATTGGAATAAAAGATCATGAAAAAATTCATTCAACCTCTCTTTATTTTTCCGTAGAATTTGATGATAATAAATTAATCATTATTTGTTATATAAGCAACATTGAAGTAGTAAGTATGTATCTATCTATACATATACAGCCGTGCATATATAGTGCCTAGTAGCAGAAGAAAATGGACTATAAAAATAATAAATAGCTTGCATATACTTATATAAGGCATATCATCCGTGGGGATGCACAGTGGGCTATCTCCACGTGTGTCTAGCTGCAAATTGGGACATCCACCATCATTTTAATTGCAATTGCAAGGTATCCACTATAATTTACAATTCCCTTGCAGTTGAAATTTTAAATACAAAAGCTCCCTTCGTTTTAAGTTTCTAATGGAATTTAGATGGCAGGATATCCCTCCCATCTTTGCATTGAATTGGTTGTGGATATCTCATCTTGCATTTAGGTTCACATGGTGATATAACATAACCCAAATTTTGCATCTCCACCGAGGATATAAATGTATGAATCTATATATATGTATTTAGCACTGACAATTAGCCTTAGGCTCACTCACTCAGTTTATCTTAAGGGTTAGCGTCAAGGTCATTCAAGTCCTCATAAAAGGTTGGAGGCGCCAGTTAGGATATGTTCTTGCTTTCAAGGTTGCAATAATATTTGTAACATTTGTATTTTGCGTTCATGTACATACATCGTACATCTATAAAAGTACATACACACTGCGGAGTACTCCTTGGAATTAAAAAATCGGAATTGAGCTAAATTTTTATACATTTTGACAAAGATGGTAAAATAAACTGACATTTTGAATTATTCTGAGGCAGAACATCAGCATTAAATGCAGCACGTGTAAAATTGTAATATTATTAGCAAAATCATCCCTAACAAAGAAAAAATGACCTGTTCGTAACATCATTCAAATCGGTATTAAATCTACAAATGAATTCTGAATTATTTTAATTTCATTACCATAATATTTCTATTTATTATAAGTAATTATTACTTATTTAAATTATAATCTTTTATTTATTAATTATAATTGTTTTATTTATATTTATTTATTTAGTCCAATAATATAATAACTTTAATGCAATAATTATCAATTCATATGAATTTATGTATTTCACATTTTAATAAAAATGAATGTATTTCATATAAGCAGTCTACAATCAATTCAAATCAAATCAAGCAATTTGCAGAGAAACAACTGTATACAAAGTATAGGTACTTACATCACAAAATTTCGGAATTATTTATCCATCGGATTGTCTATTCTATTCATTCATAAATAGAAACATGGTTAACTATCGGCGACCTCCATCACCACCTGTTGATCCATCATCCCAGAAAACCCAAGGGAAGAAGTCCAGAAAAAATGGAGGGAGATCATCAAGTCAAACTAATGCCAGTAATAATTTTAATAGTGTTATCAAACGATTTCCAACTGGAATATTGGACTTACATTTAGAGATTTTCAAGATTTTTGCGTGTTTTTTTTGTAGTAATGGCGATTGTTCTGTTCTTTGATAAGTGGGCAGGAATGGTAAGAATGTCTTGGGTAGCAAACTAACTTACCTAACCTAACTTTAAAGATATCGTTGGATTTGTTGCCCAGTTATCAAAGTGCACCAATAAAGTGTAAACTTGTTCTGGTTTTTATAATTTTTATAAATATCTATATATAATAACAGTTCATTGCACGGTAAATACTATTTAGTAGCTGATCATTTGGTTCTGTCTCTACGGATATGTATAATTATTGTTGTTATTTCTATACTCCTATCTATGTATAATGTTTAGAAGGTATTTTTGAGACTCAATTCTAACAAGATATGTAGCTATTCAATGTTGTTATTACTACGTTACTTTAAGCTGTACATCAAAGGGTACGAATGCTGTTAAATCTTCCCATACGGGTCAGTAGTATTTGGAGGTGTATTGTTGTAACCCATGTATCGCAATGTTGACAATCTTTTTGGCGTGATGGGTAAGTCCCAAGCGCTTAATAAATTAGCCCTCAATTGGCATTGATATATATATATATAGATAATTTTATAAACGAGCTTATTATACGATTGTATTTGTGCAACTTTTCAGGCGATATGTATAGCTCATAATTTTGCATGTACGTATAATTATTTTTAATTGAAATCAACCTAGACTTTTACCAAAATTTTTTACCACAGGTGCTTATATTGGCGTAAATATAACTATATCTGAACAGTAATCTATTGAAAGCTATAAAACGCTCTAGTTATAGATAGTAGCTTCTATATACTTAATAATTGCAAAAACATGAGTCTCTTAACATCAATTTATGCTTAAAGTGGTAGTGATAATGTTACATTGCTACTTGCTACATTCCCACTAAATGAAAACTAACGCTGTCACCGTTACAGCAAAACTAAAACTGGATATGCATTGATGTTAATACATTTCAACGTTATCTGCAGCATGTCACCATGCAAATGCAGTTTAGAAAATCAAAATCAGCGTATAGATGTGTATTGTATTTGATTAATGTACTGCCATTGTCTACCGTATTAATTACAAATTGTATATTCTTTGAATTTTATACAACTTTATTCAGGAAAAACTATGGTTACACATTGCTGGATTGATATGCCCATTATTGTTAACTATTGTATTAATAATTATGTACGTAGTATAAGTATGTTTTCTTGTACGTATTTTTACTTTTTTCATTTGCGGTCATTTTCATAATATTTCTAATAGTTACATACGTATGACTACTTTTTGCACAATGAAATTTTTAAAATCCATGACCGAAATTTCAGTTGCACATTATGCTACCTTAGCGGCCCATCTACCCTTATTAATAAACCCTGGCTTCTACTTCACCAGAAATAAGTTTCGTAATTACAATTTAGCACTATGTATTTGCTTTCACCTACACATACTCGTTTTTCTTCGAGATTAAAAGTGTAAGGCATAAATATTAATTTTTGGTTTAACAAGAATGGAAAGCGAAATATTTTTCTGGAGAAGAATTTAATAGATAGATTAGACATTATTAGTTAGCAAATTACCAAAATCAAAGGACGGTATGATTCTAGCTTGGTTCTACGACTCCATATAGGACCTGGAAAATTTCGGTTTGGCTGGGAATGTGAGTTCAGAAAGAAACTTCTGCATAATAAATTCCGTGTAATGAAAAAATTAATGTACGCCAAAGAGTTAATTTAGAAAACTAAAATATTTAGGAACGTGGATATACGATTTGTAAAATCGATTCAAACTATTCTTGATAGGAAGCCGATATTCTGTTTATATGACATGGTTTTTAAATTACGTTAATCACATGGGGGTGAAATTTGCGTTTAGTACTTAAAAGCTAAAATTTTTATTTGGGAGTCGGAATATTTCACAATAAAAGAGATTTGTAAATTAGAAGCTAATGCTGTCATGTTTAATGGATTCGGATATGCTGGATGGTAGTGAATTACACAATGTCCTTGTTTTTCATACATGGACGCTCAAAGTTATTTAAAAGAGGGGGATAAATATTTACACTTACTGAAGTATTTTTATGCTTTTGAGGTTTGCGTTTATGCAATGGAGTTTATGATGTCCTTATGTAACTCGGCGTTTATTACAGGTTCTTAAACCAAAAAGCAAAACTTGAATAGAGAAACTCGTAAATATTTCTTAGCTTCTTTACCAATTCATGCCACACCAAAAGTTTTTCCACTAAAATGTTCATCATGAATAATTCGAATGATCTACCCTTATAAAAATACCAAAACGAAATATATTAACGGGTTTTTCAACAGTTATATATACAAATTAGATTCAAACTAAACAAAGGTTCGTTTTTATGTCTACAGTTGCCGTAAAACTAGTTCTGACACAAAATCATTTACGGCTTTATGTAAGAATTTCATCAACGAACTAAAAATACCACACACCTACACACCTTTGAGATTTTATTACCCACGAAATTTAGACCAAAGCAACGCCAAATTGTAAAACATAATGTAAACACATAGATTCGTCTGCTTTAATAGTACTTATAACTTCAGCTAAGTTAAAAGTTTTCTCTTTTTAGTTCAATTACTGGTATTAATGCTAAAATGTTAGGACCCATGACCAAGAAATTGTTATTTTCAGGTTTCATCTTATCCAACTTTCTGTGCTTTTCGCCATATTCATACAATTTCAGAACGAAGAAAATTCACGTATCCCACAATGGTTACCGTCGCATTTGCTGGTTTTTGACCATCATTTTCCAAACGGCATATTCCATTTTCCTGATATTTCGAACCTATGAAACGTACCTACGACGGGAAGAATCCTTTCTGCAATTAATCTACTTCGTCATGACAACCATGTTTTTGTTTATGTCATTTTATCCTCTCATTGTACAAACCACGTTGTTCTTCAGCAGAGACGAATTCCCGGAAACTATGTCACTTTATTTAGGATTCTGCAAGAACTACAAAGGTATTATTCATTACATTTATTACGCTTTGTACATTCTAAAAAAAATTTAATCCATTAAAAATGGAAAAAAATATTTCTTAAAAAGATTGTAGCATATTTAATAAATTGTAAAATTCTACAAAACCTTTCACAGAGAAATACATTCCAAAAGCAAAATCTCAAGGATTATTCAAAGATTTGCTAAATGACAAAGCAGGACAGATATTTATAGCTGCACTGTATACAAACTTGGTGTTCTACATTTTTGGCATGACGCTGTTGGCTTTCTTCCCTGACTTTCCGCACACCGTATCTTCAATTGATGCCATTAGGAACCTTCCGAAAGAAATATATTCGGTGATTCTAATTGTGCAATATTTTGTGCTGGCCAATTACTTTGCTGGATACATGGGCCTCTATCTTGTCTACACCCTTCCGATTGTTGAAATGATGTTTTCTTTCTTTGATATTTTACGTGAGCTCGAGTAAGTTGATTTTTATATTATTTCCACATTTAAATTTCAGTATACAAACGTTTTATAATAATACTGTTGGAATTTGAAAATTTAAATTTTGGAACTTTTATCGCCCAGGGTGTGGGATTTCTTCATAAATTAAGAAAATATCTAAAATGCTGTGGTTTTTCTAAAAATGTTTAGTTTTTGGCATTTTTAGAAGAGCAGGTAAAAACAGGAGAACATTATTATTTTGCCAACTGTAATAATGCAATCCGTTTTTACCAATATTCCCACATATATCTTCCAAATTAAATAATCATATTTTGTATTAAAAATTAAATTTATGGTGTTTATATTGTAAATTTGTCACATTCTCTGCCGCGTGGTACAAGAATCGGGAAAGAAACCTACCAAACAAAGAATACACTTCGCAGGACAGATTCACTTTTACAAACATATCGGGAAATCCAAGTCTTATTTGTGGGCATTACAGCTATTACTGGGAAAGTTTTCTTACCTGGTGTCTTGTTGCTGCTGGTGATTATAGCTACAGTTTGTATTTACGGCTCTTTCACGCTCCCTGGAGTTTTTTCAATATTTATGCTCACCATAGGCGCATTCTTAATGGTGGCACTTAAAGTTGGTATCACGCTAGCTGCGGAGATACCCAACAGCAGTGCAAGAATGCTGGAGAGCTGGAAAACTCGGAAGCAGCCAAAGCATGTGACAAAATTCATCGCTAGTGTCCGGCCAATGCGTGTGTATGTCCGATCGTTCTTTTACGCCGACAGGGGACTGGTGGTTACAGTAATGCGAACTATATTTGATTCCACCATTGATTTATTACTTGCATGATTAAAAACATAAAAACTAATATTGTTCAACATTGGTTTGCAAAATTCTCATGGATGGGCATAAATTTTGTATTGGAAATGCAATGGTGGTTCTTGTGATACAATGTATTTTTGAATGCACAATTGGTCTACTAATTCCATAACTAATTAGTTATAACAGTAGTTTTGAATAATTATACACACATGTTGTCTAAAATAAATTTAATATGTGCTGCACAATATAAATTGATTATATAAATAATAAAAGAATAACTTCTAACAACATTCACCTAAATGTTTCATTGCTGACAATATTATTTTATGTATACACAGCTTAATATTGTAGAGTAATTATATGAACTGGAACGTAGTATAGGATTCATTAACTGAATTTTTGCAGGCAATAAAGCTCATAATATTGAATTCATGATAATTCTTAAATTGAATTTAAACGAAACTATTCCAGAACTGTTTACTGCAGAGGCTCATATTTATGTGATTATTATTATCCAGGTAATAATTTATTGAAAGTCATTGAAAGCTCTACTAATGGATAAAAGCTTCCATACATATACACATACATAATTATATAAATTTATGGTAATTTGAGTTTGTAAACATCAATTTATGCTTAAATGGGTCGTGATAATGTTACATTGCCACTTCCAGGGAATTCGAAAATACCGCTATCACCGTTATATATTTCAGTTTCCCATTAATTAGATTGTTAACGTACCCATAAAATGCAAATCCGGTTTGGCACTATCAACTCATTACAATAAAATTTCAACTCATAATAATTAACAACATGTATGAAACTCAAAGTCGTAGTTATTTTTCGGCAAAAATGTATTGCTTTTAGTCAGGGAACATGAATTGCGGTAAAAGGCTGACTTAAAAGCTGTACATCATAGATTTATTAATTTGGCGTCCACCATTGGAATTTCATCCGTAACACCAACAGATTAAATATTTATACGCATTTGTTCATCTACTTGTATTTGTAGAAACTTCGGAATTTTAGGTTTGTTTTTACTACGTAGAGCAGCTGGTTTAACAAATTCACAATACTAGGATGCTGGGACCTGTTAGTAACAAGTTGTTATATTCGGGTTACATCTTATCCACATTTCTGTGTTTCTCACCATATTCGTACGATTTCTGTACCAAGCAAATTAAAATATCCCCCTTTAGCTTTCGTCGCATTTCCTGGTACTTGACGATCACTTTCCAAATCGCGTATTCCATTTTCCTGATATTTCGAACCTATGAAACGTATCACCGACAGCATGATTCCATTCTGCAACTAACCTACTTTATCATGACAACCATGTTCTTGCTTTTGTCCTTTTATCCATTAATAATCCAAGCCACGTTGTTCTTCAGCCTAGAGGAATTTCCAGCAACGATTACAATGTGTTTGAAATTCTGCAGAAATTACAAAGGTATATACCAATATATATTCAATGCACAATGAATGTATATTGGCTTATGGACATCGAATTCCATGTAGAAAGTATACATATAGCTTCATTATGTGTTTCAACCACATGCATTTTTCCGCAATCAGAAGTACACATGGTAATTTAATAGTACTAACTTCCAGATATCTATTATTGATCTTGCAGAGAAATACATTCGACCATTGAAGTCGCGAGGACAGATTAAAGATTTACTGGACGACAAAGTTGGCCAGCTCTTTGTTTTTGAAATCTACATGAGCTTGGTGTTCTACTTGTTCGGCATGACATTGTTGGCATTCTTCCCTGACTTCCCGCGTACCGTATCCTCAATTTATGCGGTGAAAAACCTTCCAAAGGAAATTTATGTCACGATTCTAATGGTACAATATCTGGTGTTGGCTTATTACTTCGCTTCTTACATGGGCCTCAATCTTATCATATCCCTTCCGATTATTGAAATGCTGTTTTCGGCCTTCGAAGTTTTACGGGAGCTCGAGTAAGTACATTTTCTGACTCGCATAATTATGAATTACCTTCCAATTAATAATTTCATCGATTTTTAAATATTTTTTTTACTAACAATTATATATGTATATTTCATATTGTACGATTGGTTGGTACTGCCAGAATTGGGAAAGAAACTTACAAAACAAGAGACGCGCTTCGTAAGACATCCCAACGTTTGCGGATATTTCGTCAATTGCAAGTTATATTCGTGAACATAACATATGTTGCTGGTAAGGTCTTGGTCCCTGGTGAGCTGTTGTTGTTTGTGATTATTGCTGTAATTTGTTTTTACGGCTCTTTCACTGTACCGGGGATTTTCTCTGTATTTATGCTGTTGATCGGTATGACCACAATCGGGATTCTTAAAATTGGTATCGCCCTTCTTGCGGAGGTACCCGACAAAGCTGAAAGCACATTGAGCAGCTGGACGGACGGGCGGCAGTCGAAGGGTGTGAAAACATTTGTAGCCAGTGTTCGGCCTATGCGTGTGTACGCGCTGTCATTTTTTCACGCGGACAAGGGACTGGTGGTGACAGTAATGCAAATTATTTTTGACTACACTATTAATATGCTAATTGCATAATGTATGTATTTATGCAGTCTTTGGCTGAAGAAATTGGTGTAATACTTGAAGGAATGGATATGTATTATTAAAATTATAACGCGTGTGTACATATTGCATTTGATTTAGGTATTGTCATTGTGCATCGCATTAACTGTACAGTGTCCTACATTACCATAGCTGGTTTTGTTTCCCATATTTAAACATAAGCTAACTGTTAGCAATGATTTTGTAGAGAATCTATTGCTGAATCACTCTATTGTTTTAATCGTGCCACTGGTATTGACCCCCTGAGCAATTTCTAATTAAATTTTTAATATAAGCTAATTCATGCTAAATTTTCATTTTGAAAAGTTAAGACCATTGTATAGTTTTTTATTGCAAATGCAGGAAAAATGAAATGATTGAAATCCATAAGGGATAACAGGAGTAATGAATGCTGAACTAAAATATTTAAAAAATGGAGCATGAATTAAATAATAATAATATTTAATATAAAATTAACAGTGGGGTATATACAATTGGTCTAATTGAAATACTAAACATTTTTTAAACAGAATTAAATTCTCTACACAATCCTTGCGTAGTTTAATTCGAATGTCAGCCTCAACTAAACTGTGAAACACAAAAATGGCAATGGTTATGAAGGACCATATTCTTCCAATGTTATACATGTTAGTGTTTCTATTCAAAATATTCACCAACGAAATTCAACATGTTATATCCATAATCAATTTAGAGCAAAACGGTAGATCCTGTTTAAATTGCAAAACAAACTGAGAGCGGAGATAACATTAATAGTTTTGTCCGTAATTTGAGCCAACGGTTCATGTGTCTTACTACACTGGGACCTCGCTATAAGAGAACGCTATAAATCACCAAAATCTGCCTCTTATATAGAAATTCTTTTATAAGGAGAGCTCGTA
>JAQGAK010002066.1:0-23520 GCA_034696945.1 Lipothrix lubbocki
AATCATTAGTCCTATTACTTCTATATGATTCAATTGGTATCGATCTTTGAAGTAGGCTATACAGGGCTCATAAATTTACCTGTATTTTATGTACTCACATTTTTTACATTTTCGATGTTTTATAAATATATTTATTTACTTTTTGTACATTTGCACATTGTGACATTTTCATGGTTGCTCACTGCGGCTACGCAAGATAGAACTACTAAAGCGACAGCCGCATTAGCAAATATGATACATCTAGGATTTGATATTAATTCTATTGAACGGGTGCATACGAACTATTATAAAGGAGCTTTGCGGTTGTCTAGATGTACTCCCAATTATATTGTTAGAGCAGAGTCTGGTGTCATTAAGTTGAACAGTGTTATGGTCTCACATCTTATTCGTTTTAGGTTTAATATCCTTCTTATGGATGACAACAGGCTAGTCAAAATAATTTACCTCTGGCTATTACAGTTACATAAATTAGGAATACAATAATTGGTTTAATCATCTGGAAAAGATGTTAGTACTTATAGGATTCAAGCATATTAATGATAGTCAAAGTGCGGAAGAGATTAGTATCAATTTTGCAATAAATGATGTTATGTATTAATAATTTGTGTAGAGAGAAAGATATTCGCAGAATTGAAACTCCTCAGTAAATGGGTATTATAAATTAATTAATATGAACGTAAGTGCTAAATCTACGAATGGCAATAAGTATAGTATACAATTCAAACGAGTTATTGCTCAATTGCATACATGTAATTATAGGTTTTCGCACAACAACAAATTCTTTCTTCGATGCTCCTTATTGTAAACACTTTGGCCCGGGTCACGTTTTTGACATTGAACATGTTGTACTGAATTGTAATAAACTTTCTCAGACTAACCAATACAGATAACTTAGATATTATAAAAAGCATTTCGATATTTGTATTTAAATATATCGATACATTTTCTCATTTCTGATGGGTAAGTCCCAAGTACAATATACCATGCTCTAGGTTGACACCTAATAATAATAATATTTGTGACATTTTCTGTCCAATGCTTTTATTTGTACTTCTAGTCGTATATCTACATGTATTTTTCAGTTTATGTGAATAATTTTTGTACCAATTCTCATTAATTTTTACATTCCTCTAGTTTATCAATATAATACGAATGTATAGTATTGTTGTATTTTTATTTATTCATATTTAATGCATTTGAATTAATACATTAATTACTTAATACATTCACAGCTGTATTTTTATATTTTAGTATTCCCTAATGAATTTTTTGCATAATGCCCCCAAATCATTTGAACTTCTTTAGCTTGCATGGCGTTGTATGCAGTTGCATTTCCGAAGGAAATACACCAGCTAAGGATCGCTATAGAGAACTGGAATAAAAACGTAAAAGTTCTAAACCGGGCTGCCTTTATAACCGAAAAAGAAATTTTTTCCATGATCCGAACAAGGTTCCGAAGAGTACTCTTGCTAGATTCTTTTATTTAAGAACTGGAGATTTAAAAACAAATATCTCTGTTTCTCCGTAACAAACTCTTTCTATCAATTTCCACACTTTTTTTCATTTCTATGCTTTTATCTAGGTATTTTGTAGCTATTCCATAATCAGAAACATTGTCTGGAGCCTAGTGGGGAAAGAAATTCAAGCGCTTAAATATTGTAAATTGTAACTCAAAAGTATTATTGTATATGTTACTATTACTGAATCAAATTAAAATATTCTATTGACAAAGACCACTGACATGCTGTGTAGTTAGTCCTATAAAGATTAGACATTTTGTAAGATTATATTAGTTGTGTAGAGATGTAATTTACAGTTTGTTTCCCAAAACACTTTCAATGCCAACGAGGTGATTGACAATAATAGATATAATAGATAGCGTGTGTGAAGCGGGTTGCTCGCTCTTAACTTCCACGTTTAATATTTTTATGTGTGCATGAGTAGTAGACTGTAATCAGTATCCGTAAAATAATATCGACATTATTGGATATTTTTATATCAAAATACATTTTCTTATGGCTGTAAACGTTTGTGGAAATCGAAGTTCACTACAAGGAAAACAGTAAAGATAATATAGTAAAATGCTTCGTAGTGACAGGGAGGATTGCGATGACATTTTTTTTATTTTGGTATAGGCGCACTTTTTGATTCTGAGGACAACTTAATTATCGTGGAATAATGAATGTACTAATGAATCATGCATGACGATGTTGATCGATTTCTTCGTTTTCGTGAATTCACGCATAAGAAACCATACAGCATCAGGGCTGTCTGGGGAGAAGTGTTACAGATTCTATATTCTATGTTATTTCTAATGTTGGATAACCCTGCCTACAGAAGTATCAGAATACGTACAAGCCGCACAGAGCCGTTACGGAAAATAGAATACGAATATAGTAAAATAATGCGACTCAATGTGAAACTCTTTCTCTAACAAGATTGATTTCATTATAGTAGTACAGTATGCAAAAAATAATCGGGAAGATAATGTCTATATACCAAACATTACTTTAGCTATGCAGTTCTGATTCAAAAATATTATTACGACTTCTACGAAATATTTATATTTTGTTCAGCTATTCAAACACTTTTGTTTTTAGGCAGGTTGACGAAAATAGTCCGTGAGTGCAGATACTTGTATATAGTGCAGTGATATCTGTAGAAGTATTTATTACATGTTTGGGATTCCGAACATTTTGCCAATTAAATTGTAACCTTTCTTTGTGCAAATCTGCGACCTTCGTGGATGAAACCGAAACTTTTTATGAGGAAGATATGTTGCTGCCGGCCTGCGATGTTATTTGGACCATGATGTCTGCAAGTTGTACATACTATATAGTATACATACATATGTCTGCAATTATATGTATGTAGGTATCTATGTATGTATGCGGATAAGGTGTAGGCTGTTTACCTGCGATCTCACGCTACAGAGCAATTAGTCCATAGATAAAAAAGCTTTATTTTTGGGCAACAAACGTAATCACACGTGGAGTTACGAAGTTACGAACTGTTAAACATATTCAGTTGCCAGGCTATAATACTGTTTATTATTTCTTAATCTAATTCGCATGTGATATATGGAGATGTCATTAGCGGTCTTATTATAAGAACTTAATTATTTGGTATTATTCTCCAATATCGTGATGTTTGTGGTTGTGTGTATTATTTAAATACATGTACATACATATACTTTTAGTACATTAGCTTGCTTATACACAATATTCCCATATATATGTATGCACAAATGTACAAAGCATGTAGAATTTTGCGGGATCTCTAGGATAATCATGTAGTCCGTGGATAAATAAGATTGATTGACAGTAATGCTTTCACAATGACGAAATATATGGTGGCGTGTGCATATATTTGTATATACAGAAATTAATCTGTGTAGTCAAAATTGATTATGTATCTTTTGTGCCAAGTTGTATTATTATCTAAATAAATATCTCCCTCTAAAATTCTGAACATGTACAATGTATAACATGCAAGTATTTTACTATACTAGCAGTATACAACATGTGTATATTAATTATGACTTTATGTATAGAAATGTCCAAATGATTGCAGCAAAATTGATAAAACAATCACATTTTTAGGCATACATACATATGGGGAGATGTATCCGTGTTCGTACTAAATTAAGCATAGTTGTAAAATGATAATGAAGAAAGAAAGCACAAACAACAAGGAGATAAACCGCGAATGGATATAAAGTTGCAAAGTTGGTTACTTGTGCAACAATAATTTATTATTATTTTAATTGATAAGACCAACACCAGATAGAAAGATTTGATTAATGAGTACAGAGATAGGGAGAAGCAGCAGAACCAGTAGCAATCAAAAATCCTAATCAAATAATTAAAACTTTGTGATCGTATATGTGGTGTGGTGGTATGTTTTCGCTATACACAAACCGAATAAACGTGAGCAAATTGACGCTTTGGCAGTGCTTCGTTTGGTCTGATTTTACACGGTTCAGGAAAATCAAATGGGGGAATTAAATCTCGGCTGGTTTCCACAAGCTACCATTGTATGCATAGTTCCATATGTGAACCAATGTAAATATGTATGTAGTTCCATCATGTTTACCTCTACCATAATTTATTAGATTAAGGATGATCAAAGTTGTAGACAGCACACCACACACAAAATCATTAACTTAACAGATGAGCAGGTTTGTAATGTAAAGTTTTTACCATGGTTATATGGTTATGGATTACTGCGTACCTGTATCTATATACTAATGCACTCAAAGCTGAGACTTAACTATCTTTACCTTATATTTTACATGTTAATATCATATAGTTATGGATAATGGAAACAATGTGTTATCCATCCTGGAATGTCATGGAGTCTGTTTGGGGCATTAAGATACAAATGATTTATACCTACCCACGTTGGTTTGGAATAAGATTAATGAATGGGTATGTGCACATTCAACTGTATTATAGGTAGTAACTTAAGTGAGGCTATCTATGTTCTGAAAAATTGTATTACCTACGTAGGTATATAGAATTTAAAATACTGGTAAAAATGTTTGCCAAAATTAATTTCGCATTTCGCCCCAGATAGGTTTATGCTTCCAATAGGCAACTGTACTTAACAATTAACAAGGTACCTACTTACTATAGGTCCGTGTCCGTACTATTACTTGAGCTGGATTTCAGGTTCCGGTTCCAAAAACTGATTTGGACGAAGCACTAATACCTCATAACAATTGTCACTGCTGATGCTGTAAACAACATATTGCATTACCTGTAAAAATAGATAATACTTATTTGCATGTACCTATGACGGCAAGTATACTTATTTACTTTAATGCGTGCATTATGAGCACGTTCTGGATTTACGTTTCTCCTCCTGTTTTATCTGACAAGTAAGTGATGATGATAAAAATTAATTTTTTTTATCAATTTTCCAGTCCATCGGCATGTATTGGTGTCGAATTAGTAAAAGTCCGACGACATATTTCATTATGTAAGTTCCGACTCCGAGGATTGGTGAGTGAGGGAAAGAGCATTGCCCCACTGTAGGACAAATCGATAGACAAGGTTAGATTTTACACAAACATCTGTCATTATATAGTTAGCAGTATAAAGACGTAATTAAAAGATACGTGTCGTTCATACTTTTGTCTAGATTTTTTCATTAGTGTGAGTGCACTGGTAGAAGGAATTGGGGCGTCAAATAAAGCTAAAAAGAGTAAAATAAAATAAATTGCCAAGAAAAACATGCTTGTCAGCACTGTGAATACATGTAGGTATGTAAATAATTATGAGAGAGAACAAAAACAGGTCAAAAATATAATTACACAAACTACAAACATTCCCCATACAAGAATTTTAATATGCATACGGGCATTACGTGCAATACAACTTGAATATAATAAAATTAAAGCTACTTTCTTAATTTAATTCTACCATAAAAGGGTCCAGCGTATAGTACAAAATCGACTATGTTTAGAAGATTTTATACTTACAAGCATACAAGGAGGTTGTAGGTGCTATATAAAGAATAGGATTATCATATATCATCTATAAACTTAATCCGTCTCACAGCTAAGCAGAAGCAAATTTACAGAGAATAAACACAAAGGGAAAGCAGAGTTTCAATGCCCATTTCCTAAATTTCAAATTATCGTGTAGGTTCCCTAGATTTATCCACAAATTCAATCCAATCATTTTAAAGTATTTTTTTAAAAATAAAAATCTGTTTAAACCTCACAAAGAAAAAAATAAATAAAGACTATGTTTTTACCGAATTTACGCAATTGAAATGAAGATATTTAGTTCAACTCTCATTAGCTGTAAATGTAACTGGAATATCAATGCGGAGAAATCCTTATTACTACTTTTAGCGCACATGCCCATTGAAAACAATAATTTAATTCTGTTGACTTCCATTGCATACTGCAATTTCTTGAGTTTGCTCTATCTACTTAAAACTTGCTATAAACTTTATGCAAATGATATAAACAATGCTCTGTGCCTGGATTCCATGGACCGTAATGGTAAACTAAATCTAAACTATTGTGTAGCATGAGCTGAATAGTTTGTCGTCCATATAACAATTCCCCAATTTTGACACCTCAATTTTGCATACACTAATTAGTAATTTTGTCCATGGCTATATCTCCAAAAAGTAACTCAACTGGGTAGGAACGTCTCCATATGACTACATATACATGTGTCGAAGTTATTTATTCATCCGAAGTATTTTGTGCTATACCGTCGAACCTTCAACACACTAAATATGCTAATGTCGTTCCCAAGTCTGGAAAATCAGGTACTTACTCAAACTTTAGACGCAATAGAAATCCTTCCAAATATGCACACTTTATGAGATGCTACTATTGGCAACTTCCTCATTGTGATACTTTATATTATGTTGCGTGTACAATATGTAAACCACTACGGCTTTCTTGAACGATAAAAATTTTGCAATAGCGACGTCACCACCAAATACGTTCTTTAGACTCCATGGTGTTATTCTGCAATCTAAGAGTAAAGTCTAGTATTCTATAGAGTGGCATTATGAATACTTACTACACGCTACAATAATGTATGTAATATGCACATGATTGGTTCTTCAAGCCCGAGCAAATCTCATTCCGTTTTGTTCCTTCACAAACCTCCACATCATATACCTTGTGACGGTAATTCCGATATTCCGTTACCTTGCCATTTCAATGAAGGAACGAGTCAGTATCAAGTCAGTTCGCTCGACAGGCTACGTGGAATTGATTCAGGCCTTTAAGTGATTCGGATGGATGCAACTTAGATATGGGTTTTCAAAAATTGTTCTTCCTTATTTCCATCGTGCCCATGTATATAAGTATTAATACCTGTTCCTTGTTCGATCACTAATACACTGCCACCTTTTTATTCCCTTTACTCGATTCTTCCATTTATAGATTCATACCAGCACCATTTTTATATGCTCACACACAAACTGAAATATTTACATTGAAACTTTTTCTGAGGAAAAATCTGGCAGCTAGATTGGTTACCGCATTATCCATGCTAAGGTGGCTCCTTGAAACTTGTGTGTATATATATGTGCTGTCACTGCACATTGAGTTCCTCTAATCGAAAAAAATTCTAAAGTAAATTCTCATGCTATCGCAACTTTGGGTATATAATAAGAAAGTACTACAATCACAAGAAGTATTGGATGTGTATATGGTTAGGTTCATTGAATACAGACGATGTATTCATGTTATGGACAGTGCGCATCTACTGCATCAATACATGTCATGGTTTTGTGTGTGTAAAAATGATAATCCCCACACAGAATCCCAACGAAAAACAAACTTAAAAAAAACTAGAATAGATACGATACACTGTTATTGTACGAAAAACGGAACGACCAAAGATAAGCCTGTGGAATCGAAATAAATACTGTCTATATATACTGGGTTTATAATAAAATTAGTTAATACCCATTAGTGTCAAGTCGGTTAATGCTGTAGCAAAATATTTTCCCACCCGGCATTACATGTAGTACACGAATACCTACAGATATGTAGGTACATTGATGCTAAACTATTAGTATTTCTTATTTTATACTATAGAATTTATTATACATTTGTGGTGTATGTATGTATCATTTCTTCATCATTTGTCCTATGCAATTACACGGTCATAAATATGTTGTTAAATGTAAATGTTTGAGCATCTAGTACGCTAAATCAT
The DNA here is from genome assembly GCA_034696945.1 of Lipothrix lubbocki. Classification (NCBI taxonomy): domain Eukaryota; kingdom Metazoa; phylum Arthropoda; class Collembola; order Symphypleona; family Sminthuridae; genus Lipothrix; species Lipothrix lubbocki. The sequence goes on from JAQGAK010002066.1 coordinate 7,701, forward strand.
TCAAGTATGTATATGTCTGCATATATCTATACCTGTATAGACGATATAGTAACAGGAGTGTGGCAATTAGTGAAGTAAATCCATATCTCTATTTTTTATTATAAATAATATACAAGCAGTGGGTCAAAAAAAAGCAAAGCAGTAAATATTGTAGATATACATTATATTTGTGTGCATGAATGTATCTGTTGTGTTATCTGGAAATTGTAATCTCGGAGTTGATTTTTTCATTTGCACTCTCAGTATATATACAATATATTTGTCCATATAATAATACTACATTTAATGGCTCCAGTCGTAGAGACTTACTTAATATAAGACTATGTCTAGGTGATTCGAGCTCTTTTTAATTTTAGTCCGTTGTTCACCTGTCATTTACACTGGGAAGCCACAGGTCTTCATTGGTCTTTTCGTCCTTTAAATTTTTCTATTTCCAATGATCTAGTAGTATTTGAAGTGCGGAAATACTCGGTAGGGCAATATAGAGGCTTGTAAAAAAATAATAGTATTCCAGTAATACAAAAGTTTTTAATTATTATTACAACAATCATTATTATACAAACCCTATACATATAAGTTTGGAGATTAGTCATATATTTAAATTTAATTTTTGGAATGTGTTCAACTTCTTCATATTTTGAGGACTGGAGTAACGGACTCATGTCAGCTTATCACAGTAGTGCTATTGAAGAACCCGCTTATGCTCCCTGGTCTACCTCGGAAGCTTACGAGACTGACGAATCTTCTGCCATCAGGTTTCTGTTCATTTTCTTTCGTTCTCCTATACGAACTTGTTTTTTTTCTCGGCTGTTTTTTTTCTATTCCATGCTTCTATAGTAGTCTCATTCCCTCCCCTCCCTCATTATTTTTTCGTTAAGTACTTCTATGTACTACCTCCTCAAGGTACGAAACTCCATGAAGAGAGTAAATGCTTGGCGATTTAAGCACCAAAACACCAAATAATTCAAGTGAAGTTAACTCACTGACCTATAGACGTGCTCAACTACTTCACTCTCCTGTTTGAAAGACGTGCGAATTAACAATTTTCCCTCGACTTCATTCGAGCATGTGAAGATTTTATATGTATGTATGTCCGTATGTGGGAGTACTTATATAGGAATCCGTTGTCTGTAATGTTTGAAGAGTTACGATGAAAGAGAGAGAGAGAGTTGCTTGACACAGTTTCATGAAAAGAGAAAACTTGACGCATACGTAGAAAGAAAGGGACGCTTTCTATTTACCCGAGAGATAAAGGAAAGTAAGTGTAAGGGCATAGAAGGAATTTAATGTTGTTTTTCTACCAACTTTATACTTAACGCTAAAGTTTCGTCATAGGAATATAACCACAGTCGTTGTAACAAGTTAAGTGTAGGAGTAAAGGCGATGCTGAACAAAGTTATAACCTCGTATATTCAAACGTAAGAAACTAACCTTACACATATTTGAACTTTTGGGCGTAATCCTTATGTATTCATTACACTTACAGCCACATTGCATTAAAGTATACAGCCACATGAGTGTATTTAATACACATGGAACCGCATAACTGTAGAGATGTATGCATCTATACAAGCGAAGCTATAGGCATTAAGAAATAGATAAGTTGTATACTAAAGAATTTATCCTTATACCTACATTCAAAAAAACCAGAATCTTCAGTCTTTCCAAGTTATCGCCTTTCCCATTTCTCTTCGTCTCTATATGTCACATGTGCAATTACAATCCATAATTTTCTTTTGGTTATCATCTAATATTTCTTTCTCTCTGGTTCTCTTTCTCTCTCCTTTGATTTCCTTCCGGCAAGTTTCTTTCTATCATTTCTTTTCGCTTAATGCTTCAAGCCCCAGAGGATCTGGGAAGTCTTCTCGCCTTCAAGGCAGTGTATGGTTCGGAACCATCTCACCGCCTATAATGCCAAACTGAAGCGTTCAACTGTGTTGAGGACGTTCAGATAGCTGGTATACAGGCATATTTGCATTATCACAGGTAGAGAAACGCAACCTCACTACTGGAATTTTCATTCCTACCATAAGACTTCCTCCCACAAGTTGTACATGTGGTCACATATGTTCCCATCCATTTATATGTATTATAGGTTAGGGATGCATTATTAGTCATATAGTATCTTCATGATAAGCGGTGGTTGTGGTGTTGCTCAACTTCTTCAAGTATGATATATAGTGAATGAGAAAGTCGGCCATTCATTTGACCGACCGTTGATTGGCAAACTTTCTCCAGAGAACTCGCTCTTTTCCTGACTCTATTTCCCCCAATTGAATCTACCAACAGTGAAGATGAGATCCACTTCTTTGTCCTACTGTCAATACTGTGTTTTGTGGTGGTGCAACTAATGTTATTTCATTTTCCCGTCCTCGTCCTTACTATCTCACCTCCTCTTGTCGCTCTATTTCTCTAGCTCTCTTTCTGTCTTCCTATGTGACTCCAAATATGCATATCATAGCACCCTCAGCTGTTCCTATGTAACTAAGCTGTATATTGATCGGAGAAACTCGTTTAAAATTGAGCATGCTTCAAGACTGGGGTGAAGAATATTCTTTAGTAATAAAGCAAAATAAAGGAGCTAATAAGCGATTGGATTTTATTTCATTTTAATTCAGTTGGAAAATTAATGAACGAATTACTCCCTGTAGGAAGATAAAAAAAAGATTTTCTAATAAACTCCAAGTTTAGATCAAGATTTACTTTTTAAATAATGGCAAATTTCTGTACAAAATGTTAGTGACACTGAACAACTCGCAAAGACAAGTTCCCTAAAAAAGGCCTGAATATTCTTCAGTTCATAACATTTCTATTTCGGCATATCTTCAGATGTATTATTATTATTATGTGTATTGTTATTGTAGGACTCCTCCCAACATTTATAGATGTAACCTCCACAAACTAAACAAAATTGCAGCATGATCCAGTGATTTTGCTGCAAACTTTGCATGTTATGCTGATATCTTAAACTCCTTTCAATTGATACAATACTACAGCGATAGGCTGGATTAAATAATTTGCAACCATTTAGAAAAGTAGAATGCAAACCATTGCAAATTTAGCATGAGCATTGAAAAACAATTTAGAAAGAACTGGTTCGAACAATGGAACGAGTAAAACGGATTTACTATGAAATTGATTACTGAATATTTATAAATCATCAGCAATCGGATAGCCAACGAGGCAAAAATAATCATTAGCGTTATAACTCATTAGCTTAGTATTTTTTGATTGTGTGTCATCATATGTAGCATTGAAGAACAGTAGAAATGGAAAAGTTGAGTTAAATCGTGTGATAGGAATAACAGAAGAGATAAGATGCTCCTGCTACTACGTAAACATGGAATAGAAATGATGGATTGACATGGATGGATGACAAGGAATGGACAGCACATATCATTGTAATGTGATCTATCTCCCTTGTCTCGCTTGCCTGATAGCAATCACACCAAAAACTTAGCAACTGAATAATAGAATCCGCATGTGTAATCATTCCATAACTTCATTTTGTACATCGCTGCGATTTCGTAAGACGGGGAAACACTAATTATTTTAATTTATTAACTTAACGTCAAGTGCTATGAGTGATAGGGGATGAAGGGAAGATATGATATTGTATTCAGTCATGTCATAGTACATCTATACTACGCTATCGTACATGTATAGATAATAAACAGTGATTTAAAGCTTTAGATTTAATTATTAGGCGTTTCGTTTTACCGTCACGTTCCATTTCACAGACAAAATGATACACAACATACTAGACGTCTGATTATTCTATTAACAATAACATAAAAGATTTCCCGCTAATAGTTATTGTGATTCAATAACTTAATTAAATAATATCGTTATAAATAAATTGTCCGCCTTAACATCCAACGGGTTTTTCAAGTTGACGAAAAGTTAGGAAAGTAAATGCTGAGATAAACTGTGTAGCATGTTGAGGTAAACTAACATTGAGTTGAGAGTAAGAAAGAAGTTTAGGCTAGGGACCAAACATAAAAGACGAGGTTGTCTCTCCTCAAGGAGCAGCCAACTTATTATTATGCAGACGATATTGATGGGGCGGTCCTACACAGGTAACCATGTTCCCGAGCTTTACTGCATACACATGAGCATTTACTTACCTCTCCAAAGACTTATACTATAGAAAGGGTTGTAGAGGGAAAATTGTCTCCAGAGAAGAACTTCGTCATACTTACAGAGTCATTGTAGACAAGAGGTTTACTGTCTCTAATGCTACTACACAGTTGAGTTTGGCTGCCTTCCTTTCGTCATATTTTCCCAAAAGTAATACACCCTAGCATGCAAAGCATGGTTTTGGTGCTGAACCAGAGAGCGGCAGTCAGACCTTTACATTGCGGTAACATCAGCTAGATGAATACCGAGACTTTATAGAAGACTAGCTAATGAAACGTGATAAGGCATGAATATTTGATGAAAATGAATTTATTTACTGAATCTCTTGCTCGTCGCTTCTGATAAGATAAATTCTATTCCCAGTCTATCAAGGGCACCTTCATCATTTTCCATCATTCTTGCTGGACCATGCTCCTCTCTCTCTCTCACTCGTTTGCTGTCGTATCTTGCTTCCTCTATATATACACACAACTTGTTCACCGCAGTAAAGAGTTGAAACCTTCCAACTTACAGCTTCTTCAGCTCGTCAGAATCTTCCTCGTTTCACCTGCACCCATGCCAATGCAAACATGTCGATTTTTATCATCGAATTTTCAACAACAAAGAGTAAAGAAAATGAAACTCGTTGCCATGCATGATGTATACACAATGTATGAGCAAATACTATCTACTTTTAGATTTAAAGTTCCTACGCAATAAAAGTAAATTTGAATACGGGAAGCAAAAAATGTTTCTTCCTACGTGAAAATCTATTCACGCCGGTTCAAGTTCACGGACAAGGAGCATTAATCCTGGAATACATTTCTAAATCTTGTCCGTACAGCCATAATAGAAAAGATAGGAGGAAGCTTATACTGGAAAGGATTAGCAGGATATACACTATGATTTACAGGTATTAAATTACGGACTAAAGCAAAGCTAGAATCTTTCTACTGGCGGTAGGATGCAGACCGTTACATATGGGATTAGATATAGAAAAAAAATATTTCACAGACAAAACGACCCATTAAAATGCATGAAATGCTTGTGGTGAAACAACTTATCTACCTAGGTATATTATTATATTTGATAGAAAATGTAGTAAAACTGAAAAGCAGCTGGCTGACAGTCCGAGCTTCGACTATTTTTCCCACTGCGCGAGATATGATTAGGACGGCGATCGAGATTGTGTTCCTCACTGATATCGAACACTACGCTAATATACGATGGAGGTCACCGAAACAATAGAATTCCGTTGTTTGGCGCTAGCGTTACATGCAATTTACTTGGAGAATGTAGTAGAATTATAGTCAGGAACGACTTTGCCTATTATGGGTATATATAGCATGCTAAACTTGTGATCCTTTGGGTATGTCATGCTTTTATTTAAATAAATTACAATTGAATAATTTTGGTTCCAGCAAAACAGCTCGCCAGCTCTTGATTCACATGATAACAAGTTCATGTGGACGATTAAATGGCAGTTCATCTGTCTCCTGTAAGTATAGTTCCGACACGAGGTACATTTTTGTAATAGTGTATAGGGGCAAGAGAAGACATTCTGAATATTATTAAGCAAGAGGTGCATATATCTGTAAAGTCAGAGCTAAGATCAAAGTACCTAAGACAGCAACCGTTCTCGGTATGAAATAATAAGCTTTGATAGATTAAATTACTTAATATTGTAATTACTTTCGTTTGATATTAGTGTTATACTGTCAAAAATTAATTCTTAATTTCAACGTTCAGTTTTCGGCACGTGTATAATATACCTACAGAGTTACTGCGAACATGACGCAACTAACATCTTTATCCGATCTTCCATAACGTGCCCTTTTCGTTCATAACAGGTTGGCGATGCATGAAAGAGCGAGGGATTTCCATCATCCCGGAGCCATGGGGCTGTCACTGGGAAGGAATACGTCGAGCTTTAATATGAGGGATATTCTGGACTTACCTCCAGCTGAGATGACCAATCGACCTGTTCTCCTTCATCCTCAACCGTATCCCTACTCGGCTGCAGTAGTTGCGTACCATGGCCATGGTCACGGCCACGGCTCCCCCTACGCTCTCGATCATCTGGATCCCGCCAGTGCTCTGCATCCTCAACCTAGTGAGATTCCATACATTCCGAACTGGAGTGTCATTCAACCTACACATTTGACCGAATCAGGCTTAATGGATGAACATCATAACGGTATGGATGCTTACACTTTCCACAGGGGAATAGACCCGGCTGCAATCATTCCAATGAGTCACTCCCAAACGGATAGCTCGGATTCTAATGCAACGTAAGATACACAGTTTGGTAGCTTTCACTCTTTTCATTAACATGTGGTAGCTTATTTTATTCATTTGCATGGGGTGGCTTATTCTATTCATTTAGTAAAACAATGGGAAGAGAAAACAATGCGGATTATACATATTTCATGTTCGGTACCCAATTATGTAAATGGGTTTAAATCTCGATATATACTATTCAAATCTCTTTATGTACCACTACAGGGAGCAAGACAGCAAGAGACCGATCGACATTGTAGCTGCAGATTCGAGCACAACAGACTCATCTTTGGTGGGTAGCGACCACCATTCGAACAGAACGAATAAAGAGGAGCGGGTCTCCGTAATTGTCAAGGATGAATATAATTCTCAGAGTAATCATCTGGAAGGACATGAGGATAGTTTGAAGTCCAGTAGATTGGCGCTGGTTCGTCAGGACTCCCAAACTAGTACCTGCTCTTCTGGAGGCCTGGCCAGCGTGAGTGAAGATGAGGAGAATGGAGAGAAAAAAGGAAAGAAGAGAAAACGGAGGATCCTCTTCACGAAAGCCCAGACATATGAGCTAGAGAGGAAATTTAGGCAGCAACGCTATCTTTCCGCACCTGAAAGAGAACACCTAGCATCCATCATTAGACTCACGCCTACACAAGTTAAAATCTGGTTTCAAAATCATCGCTATAAGACAAAGAGGTATAGATACAATAGAAGCTTTCAACAACACACCTTTCACCTTAAAACATAACCTTACTCTGTACTTATTTCACATGGCGTTAATTGAATTTTACTCTGAATCTGATGCTGACAACCTTGTATCGTGTTTGACCTGTAGTAATTATAATGAATCAGGACGGAAAAGGATGGATTCGGGGAATGGGATTCGTCGCTGGGATGCTCCGATGGAAAATCGAACCGTGATTCCATCTCCCTTCGAAAACCATGGGAACCGAAACCTTCCTTGGGACCACCAAATGCATGCGTCACCCCACATCCAGGGTTAACCTTAAAATCTACAAATAACTGTGACTCAAAATATAACAAAGTTCAATTTTTACCCTCCTTTTCTTCCTTTGACTTCGTCAATCAAACGAATAATGGTGACAGCGCTAATAATAATAAACCAACCTTACAATTACCATCCCAGCCACCGCCCCCACCATACCATCCTACCCATCATCCCCAATGGAATACTACGCGGTTAATAAGTCACCATGTGGATTAAATTACTAGTAGTTCGCAGTATCCATAGCAAACTTATTCGTCCATGATTCTTTCCAGTAAACACACTTGATGATTACCATATATGTTAACAAGTTTGATAGGTTTACAAAAAGAGAATTTTAGTGAAAATATATACCTGTAGACACTGTGTAGTATAATGTGCAATGTACTTATGTATACATATAGTGTTTTATAAGCTTCCGTGTAAAGATCTCCTTACAGCCAAAGAGGATTGAAATACTATATAAAACAACATCCAAGCATATACACTCATGTATGTACCTATAAGTATATGCTGAATATGTTGTACTGATGTGTACAATTTGTAAAATCATTGCTCAGATTAACTAACTTCATTTGCTCAATACATATGCTTTACGTCGACAAAATACCGTTAAATATTATTAAAATTACGCGTTCTTAAAAGAAAGTGGCATTTCATCCGAGGGGGGAGCTAAGATTATAGATTTCATTATTTTTGCATTATATTGTATGGAATTATTATTGTCCTCATGTAAAATAAGCGTAGATTATACAATCACCCGATTATCAACAGCACTAATATACCAATAACTTAAAATTACTGATGGCGAGGATTGCCGTGTACTCAAGTTCATGACTCACTCATCCGCAGTCCCAAAAAATGTGAATTGGAGGTAAAAAGAATAAAAGTTACGTTACATACTAATATAGATTGAGGTAATAAACTATCCGTAAGATATAATAGTGATGAAAATACCAATGATATTTATTTTAATAAACTAAAAAAATGTTTAAAAAATCATTCATCATTAGCTTTAAGTTGAGTCATAAATACATAGTGTATTACCCGTAGTACAGTTCCTCTCGTTATAGTAATAAAGGTATATAGATATAATATGTAATATATAATAATAGTGTTAGATATGTACAGGTTTCTAAATAAATACTCTATAGTCTTGTAATAAATATTTAAAAATATGCATTTGTTGATGTAATTAACCGTACATAGGTCTTTATTCTGACGAAAGTAAAACATATATGCACAGGATCCTTAGACAATGTACCTATACCTATGGACCTTATAGGTATATACAGATTTTGACAGACCCTGGGAGACCTGATATGGTTAAGATTTATGAGGAATTTAGCTCGCTAGTAATTCAGTCATCAGTATGTCATAAATCCCCAGTTACTAAAGATAGTGAAAACAGCACTCCCGTGTCGATTGACACTCCATCGATTTCCTACACCCGAGTAAGAATGAAATGTACTCTTGCTCCGCCGCTTGTCCTTTACCCTGGCCTTCAACTTGTTGATGATATTTTTCATCTCCTCTCCTTCCTTCCCCTCCCCTATCAAACCACTCACAAAGAGTTCGTCTAGAGAGCGAATTTGGATTAACTTCTTAAGTGTGTTCCCTCCGATTGAGTTACTCTCCTTCGTGCCAAGGCTGACTATCCCTAGAGATTTGAGTTGATTTAGGTTCTTAATAAATAAGAAATCCTTCATATTTACTGCAGCATGCTTCAAGGCGACGATCTCCAAGTTTTTGGGGAGCTTGTTGAAGTTTACCAAGTCAACGTGGGCTGAAAACAATAACCATGTTACGATTTTATTTTCCTACCCATTTTATTAAAATGATACACATTTGATGCCACGGAAGCAACATGTTGTTGTATTGGGGCAAAGTAAGCCATAACATGCATATTATCCAACTGAAGTATGTACTTAAGTATCTATAGATACTAGATCTACTACATAGAGGTAACTATAATAATAAACTACTATGCTACTGAAAGTACTGAGCCAATAATAAAAAATATATAATAAAAATACAAGGCAGAAATCTCTCTTGACCTTTGTTGTCTTTGCCGTTGGTTACATCCGCCGTGGCAATGCAAATATAGAGCTCTTTCAAATTGACGCTTCTGCTGAAGACACCCAAATCAATAGGACTGTGTTTACCGTTTTTGTCCCAGAGAATAGCATGTATTGCTACTTTGACGAGGGATCTGGAATTTATCATAATAATATCACGAAGCAATGGCCATATCGTCATGTGCAGCACTTGGAAGACCTGGAGGGCATTCTGGTTATGAAGGACAATATTCCAGGTTTCGAAGGCAACGGCAGGTTCTGTCAGGACCAAGTGTTTGAGATGTAATTTCTCTACATACTGATTCAATTCCCTCTCCAGAACCATGATGTTCGCCGTGCGGTTAGCGTACCTCACCGCACTTGGTCTCTGCTCCGTACAAATGATGACATGACTTACATTCATACAATTCTTCAAGTAATTGAGTACGGCAAAGTGGACGGCTGTAGTTTCTTCGAATGCAATCGCTTGATTCACTACCAATGAGAACCTTTCCAAATTCGGGGTATTAAGAAGCGCCAGAGAGCGATTGACTGTGCGGAGGCAGTGAGCTCCGGGTATGCAGAGGATGAGTTCCTTTAAAAAGTTCTGCAAAATCGGGTATTTATGGATGACTTCCAGCGAACGCCACTCGTAGCTCGTGAATGGACCTGTTTTGATTTAGGAATGGGTTTGTATGAATATAGATAGAGAAGCCTGGAAAGTTCCTCTTACACACGCACATCATTGGGGGATACATTGTTTGACTAATAAGCATCCATGTATACATACTTACATACATTCCATAAGATTATTTTCTCTATATAGTAGATGCCTATATATATTGTACTTTGGATATTTGATCTCATCTCTCTTTAAATCATTACTTTTGACATTCGGTGGAAAAACAGCCGTGTCCACTACTGTCGTCCTTATAATTATCCATTTAATCTTTCTACAACGGTTGAGGAAAGCATCCAGATGCTGGACACAGATTGGCTCTTCGAATATCAGTTCGGTCACATTTTCCGGATTGTAAATAAGTTTCGAGGGTGGGGAAACGGGACGATCATATTTCCCAACTACAATGGAGGTCACCAGGACATCTCGTAGGAAAGCAATGCCCGTCGCCGTTTCTTCTGTGACTTTGGTCCGGAGTCCGGCCCTCAATCTATTATCATTACGGAAGCGACGACATACGAATTGGGCCAGGAGTCTCTCAGTTGGTGTGAAGTACTTGAATATTTTTACTCTCACCTGACATGCATGAAAAGAATATTGCTGGAAATAATACGGTAGCTATAACACTAACATAGCTAGACATATACTAAAATTGTTAGAAATAATATTAAAATGGCTATACAGATAGCCCTAATAATAATACAGCTATAGTACTAGCACTAAAACTACTAACAATAGACCTATAGTACATATGTACATACATGCAAAACATAGATTATGAAAGGGTAATAAGTATAGTTGTCATATTATTATTATGTGTTATCAAATAAGGTCAGTTATGTAGACTAACTGTTTCCGGCAAGGAAAAGAAAGGATGCAAGTACTGGGAAGAGACGATAGTGATAGGAGGGTTGGAGATTTCACTCTCTGCTTTATGAGGTTTTCTCACGATTATCTCCTTCGCCGTGAATTTCGGGCTTAAATTCCCGTTGTTTCCACTGATATTTGTACTTGCGGGTGTGGGGGCGCCCAAGGTGCAACTTAACAGGGCCTCATTCCAAACGATACTTTCAGCATCATTTATTGTTGATTTTGGCCTTGTTGTTGTTGTTGCTGCTGCTCCTCCTGTTCCGCTATCATTACTACTACTACTTGGCAGCGGTGGTTTACTAGTAATCGCTTTTGGTCCCCTTGTAATACTAGATGTTGAGACGGAGTTGTTACTCTTTCTACTATGAACGGAAGCCGAACTTACATCACTCCATTGATTAATGGATTGCCCGGACTGAGGTCTCCCACTACTGCTTATCGATTCTTTGCTATTCATCCTACACACCGACAGGAACAACTTGCTGTATGCCGTTCCTGACTGAGCCTTTAAATTTCGTACACTCCCACGAGATATATCTCACTGACAGATTTTCATGAGGAAATGGGGAAACAAAGTAGGTACTTATTTGAAATTACACTACGTGTCATTCTTGAAACTATCGATTTGCATTTTCCAAATTGCCAGCGGATCAGTTCTCAAAAGGTGTTTATGCCATTTGAGAATCCGAGAAATGGGTGGGTGGTATTTTGGAATTACGTTTTTTTTGCGTGAGTATAACACTGGATGATTTAGATTTCAACTTTTCATATAAAACTATAAGTTGAAAGTTGAAATAGAGAGTATACGAATTATTTTTAAGTTTACCCTATGAAAAGGGAAAAAAATTCCAACCCAAACAGGTATGGGATGGGAAATAAAGGTAAGGTTCAGTTTCAGTTACCCTACACTACACCTATGTACACTATGACTTCGAGACGGATATGCGAATTGTCAATGTTTATAATAGTTTTGTAGATTACAATCCAAAAATTTGTTTTTTTAAATTCAAAAATAAAATATTATCAAAATAATAGAAAATCCAAAAATTTCAAAAAGTTAATGTAGAAAGAAAAAAATAACTTGATGCCAGTAATGCAAATGTAGAAATTACCACGGCATTTTCATTCGAAACATCAGTGTTTAAACCTTGTTATTATGGGTACAATACGATTTATTTACCTTAAAACAACACACAGACCAATTATTTAGCTAAGAGTGAGCATTCGGTTTATGGAATCAAGTCCAGCATGATCGATTATTGCAATCATTATTACGGGGACTTCCACATACGAATAAAAACAATTGAGACATTCAAAATTGTATTACGATAATATTGACGAACTTCACAGACAATAAGCAAAGAGGTTAGTTATAATGATTATTATTAACATTTCAAAAATATGTAAATGTGACAAGCACTGAATATATGAGACTGATCAGAAGCTAAAGAACTATTATTATGATCCATCACTGCGTACATCACACAAAAATGTTTTTTTTTCATACGTTTCACAAATTTAGTTATCCTTGGGGTACAAAATATCGTAGTGACCAGGGCGATACAGTAGGTATATAGAAGGAGCTACAGATTCGGGATCCGGGAAATCATGTTTTCCTCCAAGTCCTCGGTCCATATAAATTACCCGAACTCCTATGCCTAATGCCGTAGTCAGTGCGGTAATATGAATGTGATCACTCTCCTTATACATGGGCTCTACTTCCAGCTGACAAAACTCCTCCAAGGATCTTTCACCTTCAATGAAATTCGAATAAAACTCGGCAGATTTTCTTAGCTCAGCTGAAGTCAGAATTCGCAAATACACAACTAGGTAGTCAGCCAAGCTCGGTTCTTGAAACAGCTTCAGAAGTTCCTCCGCTCCAAGTCCTTCAGCAGCCTTGTCGAGAACCTGTGTATAAGAACGAAATTTAAGTAAAAGCAATATCACTAAAGAGGGAAAATGATTTTAAAAAGTATAAATACAACATTGTATACTTGTAATTTTAAACAAGAATAATTTAACGAAGCAATGAAAAACGTCAATATTTCCAAAAAACTTACGTCTAGGAATGTGTCGTAAAAATCTTCAACGGTGAACTGGGTGAAACCTGTAGCTTTGAGAATTTCTTTGGACGCAACTAATTTATCCCTATATTCCTGAATAGCTGTCGGATTTCCCAAAACACGTTCAATGGATCCATAACAAAATGCCCGGAAGAAACAATTTCCGTCTGGCCTCGTTCGCCGAAAAAATTCATAAGTTTTGCTTATTTCCCCTATCTTCTCCTTGTACACCAAGTCCGCCGCATATTCCGGAAGTAAGTTGGTCAACGTCTCCCTATCCCCCACCAGAGGAATGGTTGAACAAATCTACACCAATTTATATTAAATGCGTACATTAATAAATATGACAATAATAGATATAATCATAAAAATAGACCAACTGTTGACTGTCTTGTCTCATCCGCTCGAAATAAACATAAAATTCAACTGTCTTCACATTGCTCAACAAAATCTCCCGTAGTGAAATGAAGTTGAAGTATAGGAGAATCCTCTACTCTGTGGACTTCATTATTCTCTCAATTACATAAAAATATCAGCAGAGTCAGATGAGATCGATAGATCAAGGTCAAGAAATCTAGACATGAGTAATCCGAATTTGTCTCGTTCAATACAAACTTGTGTTGTTCACTATACCTCTTGGATCTATTATCAGAAATTAAATCAATAAAAATACAATCACTTATCAACTATACTTTAAATTCCAACATTTCATCTTTGAAATGCTCTCATACGCTTCAAATTCTATTTCATTAAAATGCAATAAATTAGATCTTGACAATTACCTCCTTGTCAATTGCTTCTTGTTGCTTCAAAGTCAATTCATCCTGAGCCGCCGCACTGTCAATTTCTTCAGTTACTTGGCCCGAGCTCATTGTCTTGTCGTTAAATAGGAGAAATTATGTCGATCAACCTAGAATGCAATGCTTTATTTATGGAACTAATTAAATTATTTCACTTTAAATTAGAATTTCTTAATCCCGAATATTTATTTTTAGACAAAATATTTTAATTCAAAATTAGACAATATTCCTCAATTCCTGTCCTATACGCTTTAATTATTAGTAAAATGCAAGTTGGAAATTGGAATAATTGGAAAGAGCTCAAACAACACCGGAATTTTTTTTTCTATTGAGATTCAAACGTTCGAAAAAACCGCGCTTGGGTTCCAAAGCAGATTCTCTATATTTATCAATGATTCAAAATTACAAATCACGTTTTCCCCAATGGTTTCCTTCGATTTCTATGATTTATATATACTTGCGAAAACTACCGGAAGATTGATGCACCAGAACTTGATTGACATGAAAATAATAATAAAATAATCATAAAAATAATGTAATAATTACTGAATTAATTCAAAAATGTAATTGCTTGATTAAGTATTCTTCAAAGGAATTAAGTCCATTTTTTTAAAGTAATAAATATTTTAATTAAACACGAAAATTTTAGGGGATTTTTGATTCTTGAAATTGGCCATTAAAATTGACCTTTGTATTTTAAATTCACCTCAGAATTAAACTTGACCTATAAACTTGACCATTTTAACGTAGAAATTGCCCTCAGAACAGAATTAAAATTGACCTTTAATTGATTGACCTTTGTTAAAATTTAATTGTCGTTTAAACAGAATTTGACCTTTAAAATCTTGACCGTTTTGAAATCGACGGTTTAAATTGAATTTTATCTTTAAAATTGACCGTTTTAATTGAAAATGAAGGCTTAAATTGAATTTGATCTTGTTCATTGAAATTGTCTTATAAAATTGACCTTTGAATAGAAATGGACCATTAAAAACTATCCTTGAATTGACATTGACCTTTAAAATTAGCCATGTTTATTGAAATTGACCTGATTATACTGAAATTGAACTTGAAAATTATTATCTGTTTAATTAAAATTGACGTAAAAAAATTCTAAATTGCTTCATTTGTTGATGTAAAATTAATTAAAAGTATATAGCTTAATAAAATTGATAAGGAAATGCAAACGTACGGTAATAAATAGTTAGATTTTTCGTTGCAGGATTTTTTGTGGGGGAAAATAAAATGAGCCAACTCCAATTGGAACTCGTGAGGTTAGCGCAGGAACTACCGCCGGAAATTCGGGACCGAATTCTTGCTTTCCGGGATATATCGGAGGAGGTTTGGAAAGCGAACATACCTGTAATTTGCAATTTTTTTCTAGGATGAGCACTATTACGCTATTATTATAGAGTTTTTTTGTTAAATCAAATCCAATACATACATTGGCAGTGGCAGTTACTCTGTATAAATCCTATTGTGTTTAACGTTGCAGGATGTTTTTGAAGATCGGTCAACTCCCGGCTCCATAAATAGAGAGCCAGATTTTGGGAATCCGTATGAGCAGACTTTGGACGTAATTCTGGCGTTGCGAAATCAAACTGTAAACAAGCTACTGGAAATTGATAATATTCTGGGGGACAATGAACCTGCAAAGATATTGTAATTTTCAATATTCAACAAAAAACAATTGTGATTTAAAAAAAAAATCTGAATTGAATGTATGAGCGATAATATATCAAATCGTCCATGTGAGTGTAAAAGCGTAGCTTATGATGGAAGAATTATTAGACGAAGTTCGTAGTTACATGATTTTTGTGGAATTTTAGAAACGTGGTGGCATCGGTTCGGCTGGCTGAAACCATGGATTTGAACAAGATTGCGGAAAATGCCTGGAATTCTGAGTACAATAAGAAGCAATTTGCTGGGCTGGTAATTCAAGTGAACAACCC
>JAQGAK010002067.1:0-23511 GCA_034696945.1 Lipothrix lubbocki
AAAAACGGCATGCGCGCATGAAACTCGCGCGAAAATGAAGTCAAAATGATTTAAAAAGTATACTCTAAACAGGGCATTAGGAGTTAGGAGCAGAGCAAAGTATATAGAGCCTTGGGCTTAAATTGAGAGTTTGAGGCTTTAACGCTGGTGTTTCGCGGGGGTTGGAAGATGAGAAAGCCATAGAGAGGTTGTATGTTGTACATGGAGTGAGATGCCTACTGATTGGTTCCCTTAGCTTTATATGAGGGGTTGCAATGAATAATTCTCCCACAGTGAGCATACGGTAAAGCAACTGCCGCTGCATACACAGTCGACGTATGGGGCGTGTGTTTTGGAGTTTTAAAACTTGGGAGGAAGAAGTAACAAGATTTAAAAATATTGGTTGTTGGTGATTTCTTTTTGAAATTATTGTGTGTGTAGTAGTGGTGGTATGATATAGTAAGTAAGTAGTAAGTGAGTTTTTTGAGTTATAAACACGGGAAGAAATTGGAACAGGATTAAATGAGTGTGTTGTTCCGTTCGGTGAAGACGAACTGGCCGAAAAAAAGTTAAGTGAGTGGTCAGTTCCAGTGCTTCAACAACTTGACACTATGAGTGCAAGAGTGTGTTCCCCGCCGATGGATTTAACACGAAATTCGGATCTAATCCCGTCGTGTCCGACTTCATCATCCATTGGAACTAACTCCTTACCCACCTCCGCCACCATCCCCACCACCATTAGTCCGTTCTGTTCGAGCTCTTCAGGCTCCTCCGTCGTTGACCCCACGAGCGCGACGAGCCGGAGGAATGTTTCAAGAAACCTATTCGGGTCACCCGATCCGAGAAGTGCTCAGTTTGCCAGGGATAAGATTAAGGAGATTAGGCAGGCGGACACTAAGAGATGGAATTTTGATTTCGATAGGGAATTACCTTTAGATGGAAGGTTCAAGTGGGTCCCCGTGACAACGGAGTCTGTCAAAGAAGGGTCAGCAACAGGAGAAAAGTCATCGACGGTACCGGCAGCTTATGCCTGTCATCGTCTCCCGTTCCTGGCATCGTCGTCAGGCTCCACCAGCCAACTTGTCCGTACTAGTTCAATAAGTTCGTCCTCAACTCGGTCATCAAATCTCGACGAATACTATTATATGCCAGATTCGAAAGCTCCTCGCGCTAAATCTCCGGGAGATAAATTGGAGCCCCTTCTAATAGTTCGTCCTTCCGTAATACTTCCGCCTTCTCGGCCACAATTAATTTCTGTGAATCAGAAAGCTGGACCTTCGCTGATGGCAATAGAAGAGGATCAACAACGTACAATTAAACCATCATCCGATCCGAATTCGTTAACATTGCTATGTAGTAATAATAATACTAATAGTATTATTAATCGGCCCAGTACTTCAGAAACATCCACCTCATCCCCGTCAACGTCAAGTTCCAAAGTTTTACCCACTTTCAAGTCACCAGAATCTACTACTGAGTCACGCGAAAAACCCGAGGATGTCAAATGCAAAGTCAAAGTAAAATCTACAGTGCAGTCCCAGCCAAAAATTTCAGGTAATTATCTATTTTCTATGGTTTATTTTTTATTTTATGATCTTAATTTTAAGTAATCATACTACGCTACAACATTATTATTTTACTATTTTTTTTACTATATCTGGTTGCATAAAAACAAATAGAAAGTGACTCATAATTTACAATCCTTGAATCTTGAAACAACAAACTGTGAGGTAAATAAACGTAAATGACGATGCAGGCGTGCAACAACTTTCAAGAATTCGCAAAGCACTGATTGCAGTTAGGCTGTGAACAACGGGAAGTCAGTTTATAATATGCTGTGAGCATTGAACTGCTACTTTCAAGGTTGTTCTTATTTCTCACGTATATAGTCGTGCAATATTTCTCTGTAATTCTCAAGCTCGTCATTTAAATGGTTGATGATTCTCCAAAAAAGGATTCTTCCCTTGTGTAGTTTGTCACATGCAGAATTACATATGTGCATTGTGTACGATACGAATGCACCATTTTAATAATTAAGTTTCTTAACTTAATTTATACCCTCTTACATGACGATGATAAAATTGTTGGATTTGTATTTATTAATCAAGAATGGACGTTTAAAAATATAAATCTTAGGATCTTAAAGATTTAGCTTTTAATTAGAATTTTTAAATTCTTTAATTATCCAACCAAATAGTATGATGTGACAAAAGACATTTGCATACATGTTTTAAAGTGCTTCACATGTCTGAAGTTTATTGTGTTGGTATTGTTATTCCCACTCTCAACGCAGTTTGTCAACAAGTCAACACTCATTAACGATGGGTCAAACACCGAAAGCAGTTCTTTGACCGGACGAGTTCTCACATAGTTGATAGTTCAAGTCAATTTAATTTTAGATCTTACAATCTATACAACTCAAGTTTTTATTACCAATCATGAGTTACGAAATATTTCAATACAAATTTTGTAATTTTTGAATCATAAAACGAGGAATCCTGTAGAGACTTTTTTGGCGTGGTCAGGATGAAAGGGTGAGACCGTCCAGACAGATTGGATAAGAATAGTATGGCTTAATGGTTTCGAAGATAATTTTAAAGGGACTGATTAAGAAAGTGTCCGTATATTTGTACTCCACTAAAAGCTCTTGAGCTTGGTGGGTCGTTTTACCTCGCTGTGCATATTTATCAAACGCATTTAGTGCATTTGAGATATTAAGAAAAAGTAAACGAGAGTTTATACTATAAAAGTGTATCCACGTCGTCGGGACAAGGAAAAGGTATATACATTACTTATAATAAGCAATGTTGGGACTCCATGTGCTGAGAGCCCATGCCATTAATAAAACATTGTGCATACTCTAATGATAATCTACAAGTTGTTATGATAACATTGGAGGCAGTTGGATTTTACAGACGAGTAGTAAAACCTGGTCACGGTTACATTTATAAACAGGCGAGAGCGTCACTATTAGTGGAAAATCATGTTGATAAGGATGGTATTTAGTATTCCGTATGGAAAGGAGAATTGAGCAATGAGAAATTGAACTTTAGGACCTTATCTTTGGTATTCCGTATTCCTTTCAAGATTCCATTGGAAACAACGTGTTTTACCGTTTCATTCTCTGACATGTGAGAAACTTCTTTACTCCAACTTACTTAGTGTTTTTTACTTTTTAACTGTACCATGTACTCCGTCTTAGTTTTAAGGGCGTTAAAAAACTTTGAAGTGTCAGACGCTTGGAGTTGTTTTCCGCGACGGTGTACATCTAATACTCCCAATCTACACTTTATTTTAGAGCCTTCTAATATTTTATCACCTATTTTTTCACCTGAATTTTGAATACTGAATTCGGGGTAGTGTTGGGGCTTTTAAAAATTGTATCATGCAGCGATCGTGCTAATTGAATTTAGCATCTCATTTGCATAGAATCACACTTGAAGAACGTTAGGGGATAGAAGCGTGTGATGTGAAGGTGGTTGAATCGGGACTGGAGAATTAAGCCTTATGTTTATGTTCCTATTTTTAGACTTATTTAGTTTCGTTTTAGTACTTATTTGTTATTTTCGTGCTCATCAGAAACCTTTTAGCAAGTATGACTAGTATGTAGGATGTTACCAACGATAAATTTCTCCGATATTGTTTGTATATTTTCTTCGTCTTCGTACATTTTTTCATAGTCTTCGTTTTTCATGTTCTTGAGATCCGCTGGTTTATATACGCAGACTTTTTCAAAACTACGACTGCTCAAGTTATTTACTCTTCTCGAGTAATTTGGTGCTTGCAAGAGTGTATTTAGGGATTTTCCGTAATATAGAAAGAGAGTTTTTAGGGATTATCGTTTTCATTCGTATGTGAATATATGTATGTACGGCAGTGACTACAGGTGTAGCCTAAAAAAGCGTTAATTTCCAGTGAGGAGGACCCTTTCCTTTTATATATTGTCTGGTAATCAGTGTCGTACTCGATTCCTATACGTGCCACTCTTAATCCCTTTGTTGAAATTGAATCTTTCAACGTACGTTATGTATTGTGGATGTTATGGCGCAAGTTTGGCTGACTGTTATCAAGGAAGTAAGAAGAAGCTCTCGTCTCTCGCCTGGATTGATGCCCTGTTATTCCTCTCGATGTTGCTCTTTAAGGGCTGTGTAGACTGTCATTATTGCCTACTCACAGTAGTTTTTATAACAAGGGGTAGTGCTGGTTGACCTCTTTGTGGACGACGTTTTGGCGGGAAGAGCCCAGACAGAGGAAACATATGGAAGTTTAGTTTCGTAGTAGTAATGTAGTAGAAAAGTAGTTACTCGTAAATGTACCGAGCCGAGTTTTTTTTTCTTGGTGGGGTTTTTATCTTTTATTGTGCGTAAGTTACAGCACTATACAGGCATATGCATATGAGTGAGCCTCTTTTTCTGGGTTCGTGTATAGCTAATCGTATACTGTAATAACAACTGCAGCAACGGCCGCAGCAGCTTGTGGATGCTGTCCTCTTGGGTCAATGCCTTGTGTGTGTGCACCACGAAACCAAGCTGGGTAAAGAAAATGAAAATGAAAGGTGGGTGGATATACCTACATATATACCAAAGATCTTCGAGCTCCTTATAGTTGGGCATAGAATAGGGAAATTCGGTCTGATGATGTGTATTTTTACAGCACTATATATCTTGAGTCATCTTGTATAGCTTGAGGAAAGGTAGGACAGGACCATATACTACTAGTATATAGTAGCTGTTCGACTCAACAAATAATCTACTTGGGATCCCTTGGTTGTTGTACACTCTAACAAATATAGGGCCAACGTTTTCCTTAGTTGATTTAAGCTAAAAGCTCCGTCCCTTCCTACAACTTTAATCAGTGTGCAAGACGCTTTAACCGGTGTGTAAGAGGTTGTTAAAGTGTTTACAGGAAGAAATCAGAAACGAGGCTAGTGTACATTACAATGGCTGCAATCCATTTGTATTGGGTTCCTTGGGTATACCTGGGCTTATGTATGCAATGATATTGATGGGAAGACTGCAAGAATAAATTTTCGGAAACCTTTTCTAAATATCCTACATAAGATGCTCTCGGGTGAAAAGCAATTCTGTGACAGATGTAGTTCTGTGTGTATGTGGAGCACACGCTTTCATTAAGGTCAACAAGAGAGAAGCAAGGATTCGGTCTGCTGTCGGATGTAGGCTTTTGTTGCATTGAAATCCGAAATCAGGTTAAAAACATCCTGGAAAACGGAATGTCAGCGTAGAATTTTGTTAAATATTCAATTCAGTATTACGATTGTGGCAAGTATTTACTTTGTATGGATGACGTCAGGCCTCAGATTTTAGTATCATGTGTTATTTATATATGAATATGCAATATGCACACTTACACACAGATGCATCTTGGTAATGTTTATGATCATAATATCCTGTAAACGATTTCTGAACGCCAATTCAAGAGTATTGATGAGTATTTAAAACTTGATGTGATTGGAAATTCAGCTACTAGGGCATTTAAACAAGGTCTGTTTTCCTGATCAGGAGTTCATAAAATTTAATAGAGAGGAATCAAGATCATTGGTGTGTGTATATGATAGAAGTGGAAGTGTGGAGGAAAAGATGTGGAAAAAGGTCTTGGTTAAAGTTCCTGAAGGCTTCTCTTCCATAGAGATAGTGAGGAACATACATATTCCCAGGTCTAATACAATCCGGACTTTAAAACGCCATGGTAGGATATATCCATAGTAAAATTTGGTACGTAAATTTAGGGTCCTTAGTATGCAGTTGAGTCCTTTCCTCCTTGTGTTTTGTTGTTGTGAAGAGAGTACAGCTGGAGCAGAAGATGAAGCAATGGGCAAGAAGGATGAAAGAGGCGCCTTTATAATTTTTTATGAAAAGAAAATAGGATGGTGGGATGTTATCGTGCAGGTGTGCGTAAGACTTTGCCAGGAGGATGAGCAAGATGTACAAACTGTAGCTCTGAATATCTTGGGTCCTCTCTGGATAAGTAACGACTGCCATCATCATCAATGGAACACCACCACGGGCAGGTCCAGTCGAAGAGTTTTACTCCGATGTGGCTGGATCCTCGTTAATACTTGTGTTACTATTGTATTTTATACAGGGAGGGAGGGTTGGGAAGATGCAGCAGCACGAGAAAATAATGTTATATTCTTGTATGTATATTTGTAGTTATTACAAATACAAAGCTCTCTTATTGCTTGTTCAAGCATCGATCATACTTTCTTCTGGAAAGGTTTTGACAATATTCACATCACGTCAAAAGATTTTGCAAACGTGCGTATTAAAATCTACATACATTTCACGTGTATGTAGCTCATTAGAATATTCAAACATACAGAATTACAGAATATTAAATACAGGAAATTTCAACGTACATAGTCATGCATACCTCTAAGCAAATTTTTAAAGTGTGGCCGGGGCAATATTCTTATTCAGGAGATACACGTCATTAGTTCTAATACTTGCTTACAAATTGTTTTTCATCCACCGTTCTGTACATCCTTGTCAAGCTTTAACGCATGTAAAAATACATTTAAATATAATATTCCTGATAATCCACATAGTTTTCGACGTGGGAGAACTGTGAGAAGATGACAATAGAGCTTTGAGTTATAGCTTTAAAGCGATAGTGAACGATACAGTCACATGTAATTTACAGATGTATATCGAGGAATGATGAAGATACTGCTGTAGTAAGCAATCTGCCAAGGGCTGTATATAATGTATAAACATGTTTGGACGATCTTCATGAAAAATATAAATTCATTTGTGTAAGGTTTGCATCCTGCATAATGCATTCCAGTTGAGAATGGAATCCATTGAATACTTCCACTCCGCAGTTGGTCAGTTCATTGATCAATTGTTCTCGCAAGAGGTTAGAAATACCTCCAGTGTATGTATATGTATTTTTATATGGACTTGTGTGTGTGTAGGTGACAAGCACAAGTGTTTAGTTCCATTATTTTTTATGCCTGTGTATAATACATTTACTAGTATACAATACTGCAACCTGTAGACTGTGGAGGATCTGCAGAGAGAGAATTTTTCTGAATGGATGCGCTATTATAGAGTTTCTTCAGGGAGGAGGTGGAGTAGACCT
The DNA here is from genome assembly GCA_034696945.1 of Lipothrix lubbocki. NCBI lineage: Eukaryota > Metazoa > Arthropoda > Collembola > Symphypleona > Sminthuridae > Lipothrix > Lipothrix lubbocki. The sequence continues at coordinate 7,081 of JAQGAK010002067.1, forward strand.
ATAAGTAAATAGTATATTATTGTTATGTACGTTTGTGTAGGTGGGTAGGTTTTTCCTTTTAACGGCAAGAAAAATATGTTGAAAAATGTAGGGAACTCGTTGGCTTCGGTGTTTGTCTTTACGATTTAGTATCGGAACTTAGGAGAGCATTTAGGATAGTCAATGGTGATGCAACCGTTAAGTTTATGTAAGTTATACACAGGGGGGAAATGTTTTTAATGTTCGAAGGTATGCAGTGATACTGCTCCTTTCCTTTTGTGTGTCCACTGAAGGAAATAAAATGTATTGTGATGGCAAAAAGCAGAGCCGAATGCCGAATGAATGAGTCAATCTGCTGGTTGGCCCTATGGTTGGTGGAAAATGCAAAGATTTTGGGAATTATATTGGAAATAATTCACAGTAAGCGACACGCTTGAGTTAATTTCTTGGATCCTGCACCACCAAACGTGGTTTCGGTATATTTACTTCTCTCTCTCTCTCTTTCTCTCCGGCCCTTTTATCTTCACAGGCAGGCAGGTTAAGAATGGGCTTGTGTTGTTCAGATATGGGGTGTTATTCTTTAAATGCATTGTCAAGTCTTTACCTCAAAAGTGCATTGATCAATGATTTTCGGCGGTGTTGATCGCGACAGTGTTGCAAGAAAGGATTGTTGAGTGGATTCGGCGGGAAAATGTGACTTTACAAAATGTGACGAACTTATAAAATGAACGATAAAATTGATAATGTTTTTCCCGATAATATATTATAAAATTTAGAATATTATATTGTAATATTGTAGGAATGACACTATAATTTAGAATTTAGATACTTTATTTAAATTTAAAATGTGCTACTATAATTTCAATTTTTTGTTTGACTTTTTAGATTTCATGAAAGAGACGAAACGGAAGGCTTCTCCTCAGACAGCGCCGGTTCCGGAGAAGAAGGCGGCCCTCTAACCCAACATCCAGGAGGCTCTAACAACATATTATTTTGTAAAAACAATACAAGTAATAAGGAAGACAATGATTCAGTTTAGTTTACAATCATCAACATTGTTTCCAATTTTGATTTGGTACGCTTTACAAAGTACCCAAACATGGTGCAGTTATTATGTATTATAAATATAAAATTATTTTATCTCCCTTTAATTAAGTTATATTAATAAGAAAAGCCTTGCTTTAAATACACGAAAGGTACGGGCATGGGTATAAGGATATATTATTGGAATTTAATAATGGTTTTCGTTAGTGAGGGAATGGTGTTATAATGTCGGTTGTCCTGTTTGTGGTAAGAGGTGAATATTTGTAAATATTTGTTTGTGCTTACGAATTTCACATATTACACAACACTCGACGAGTATTAAGTTTATTAGATTGTCATGGAATATGGAAAGTTTATTATTATCATCGTTTTTATTCAAAATGAGAATTGCATGCCCTTTTTGGATTTTTTTTGAAGGATGGAATCAAGCCTGAGAATTAGTGCAAATGTTTTTATTAACCAGATCCCACCCTGTTCCCAGTATATATAATAATATTTATAGTGTTAGTATCATTTTTTTTGTCATGCAAAAACGCTTAAACACACATACACATTTTTGTGCGGTTACTATATGACGCAATATATTTACGCCATCATGTATGTATATTAGCTACCTTTGAACGTCATATAAGTTGTTGCTTATAATTATTATTAGATTTATCCATTATCTCCTTTTATGTATTGTGCTACCTATTATTTGAATTTAAATTATTATTGATATGAACATTTTTATTCTTAAGAAGGGTTGGCCTGTAATTGGAAATTAAAATTATGTCATTTTCGTATTACCCTTTCTTTGAAATCTTCAAACATTCGGACACACCAGAAAATTGGAAATTTTGAGAATCTTGGTGTTATTAGTATCAATATTTTAATTAATGAGATTTTTTAAAAAATATTCTTGTCAAAGAACATATACTCCTATTTGACAAAATCAGTTTTTTAAGTTTCTATTATTCTACATTAATTTATATTTTCATTTTGAATAATTGGAATCTTTGCTGAGTATAGTAATCATCCACACACAATGTTAGTTTCCAATCATGGTTTTCAATCATCCACTCTAATGTGCATTATTAGTTAATTTGTTCAACTTGAAAGCGCATAATTATTGAAGTGCGGAGGTTTTTAAGCAAACTCATGGTAATAATTATTTGTCATTTTTAATTATTTATTATTTATTTATTATATTTATTTTGAAAGCAAGTAGAGCTAGTTTACATGATTGCCTTCATCAATGTAAGATCTCCTCCCTTTACAAATAATCAACATACATACATACATATATTATTATTATTGTAAACATTGCGCTTATATAAATCAGATCATCGTCATCATCATGAGTTGATCGAGATAATCTTGGAGTTTTAGAGAGGGCATGTAAACTGGCTCTAGATATACTTATATATTATTATATATAAATATTTACAAATACATTGGTGATCTCATGTTTTTTATTGTGTTGGAAAAAATTGTTTAATTTTCGTATTTTTCTCATTATATTAAACATCATTACAACATTAGCCACGAGTCGGGGGAAATGGTTGCTCATATGAAATGTTATACACAAATTCATTTTATATATGTATTCTTGCATATATACAAGTTCATTGTATATGTTCATGCATGTACAAATTCATCGTACCAAAAGATACAACGAAGATATCGGTATAAAAAATGATTTACAAAAATGTATAACATTTTATTTTTGACTCCATTTCTTTAATCTTGACGTATCAGGCTCGTGAGAAACTTGTAGCTTTTTTGTTGAATTGTGAGCTCGTAATGTGTTGAAAGTAATAATGATACTATGCTAATGTCGTTATTATTACTTACTATACTACAAATATTTCACGACGAATACGTCCGCAAATATGTGAAAGTTTTAATTTGTTTTAAAAGAAGTTTATTTGTTACTAATTTATATAAGTATTTAAGTATGAAAAACAATTAAGCGACACAGACATGTCATATGTTATTATATATGTAATGTCACATATATCCATATCTGTATATATGACATTGAAAATCCATACTAAATGGGTATATTTATATTTACCCAATCTTTATATAAAGAGCGACCGGCAAATCCATTTGTATACGTTAGTCACTTGTTGTAGCTTTTGTCATGGTCGATCAGTAACATTATATAAGGTTTCATAATAATAATAGTATTATTATTATGAATCATGGTATGTTTGCGTGGAAATCGGAAGAACACATGGCAAAAATGCATTTTTTAAATGATATTATTATACAAGAACCTATGTATGATTCCATCCGCACCCTATACACAATTAATTACAGCAGACAGATTATTTACCTTCTATTTGTGTAAGTATATACATAATACGTTAATAAATACACTTACATATATATACCTATATGTACTTCATATACATATATGTATGTATATACATTATATTCAATATGATTCCGACCATCAATTAATAGTATATAAGCTGGTTATACCGAATAATCTAATAATTACTAGATTACTATAAAATGTAGTAAATGACAGACAAGTTAAAAATACATCCGTTGTAGTAGCTATGCTTTTTTTAGCAATATCCCCCACGCTATAAAATAAATATTAATATTATATAAGTTGACAATATATGGCTTATAAATACAGTTTCTATATACAATGTCATATTTACTGTTTATTATATCAAGAAATGAAAATTGATAAATAATTATAATAAAATGGAACTATCATGGGAGAATGGTTAAAAGTTTATGTCGTTGTTGTTTTGTGTCATTGTACTTATTATCTCATTTACATCGTTCAGCAGCATTTGTTTCATCATTCTTATTATTTAATTTTCCATTATTTAAGTCCATACTTATTGTCATACAACTGGCATTGTGTTATTAAAAGAAGTGTACATAAACTTTTTTTTGTCATTTTCTCACATTCGAATTTTTTGCGCTCCCTGGACTGGAGTAATGACATACATTCACCTATGAAAGTTGATATAATAGTCCTGTTCCTATATACGACAAGCAATAAGTGCATTGAGAATAAAAGTTTGGCCTTTGAATAAACTTCCCACACGACGTCACTGCAAGTTTACCGTTGCTGGGCTGTGCATTTAAGATGACGAGTGGTGGGTTCAGGATGGCGTTGCTGAATGAAAGGACAAAAAGTACCTTGTAAACTAAGTAAGTAGAAAGCAGTGAAATGAAATTGGTGCTGAAGATCGTCCTATTTATACATATATATATAGGATTATTGTTCTGATTCTTAAGACGAAGAATGTGGAACTGGTAGACTTTTTGTCTGCATTTCTTCTTCTACCTGCGAAGCTGTTGGATGAGATGACCATAAGAACAAGGGTTATAAAGCCTTGTTGTTCCTTCAAATCTCCCTTCTATAAGGTTGTACTTCAGGAGAGCGTACAGGAGGACCTAAAGGTTGGAAGCAAAGAGCGTTCGTTACATCCAGGGCATCACACACACAGTCGATACATGCTTAGCCTTGTAAAGGTTTTCTTTTTCCAGCACTCTCAGATGATGAAATTGAGTAATCCGAGAGGGCTAGGGTAACTGTAGAGTTGTAAAAATTTTGGAGGCGTCAAGCAGTCTACCATCCTGTCTGAAAAGTCCAAGCATGTACTTTCCTTTTCCAAATGCTCAACGAGAATTCAATGAATTGAGAATATTTAAAAGTCATAAAGGTCTCGCACCCGATCACCATCCGTGTATAATAAGTCATTTCGAAGAAATAAAATACGTGACAGGGCAAGGGCAGGATCGAATTTTACACCAGACCTACTTCTCCAACATATTTTTACCGTCAACTTACAAGTTGCTTTTAGTGTAATTTATTCCCCTTTAGTTATATTCTCTATCTTCTAGCAACACAGTCCTTCCTTCCTTGTCTAAATGAAACATTAGAAACAGGGTGGTTCGGACGTTTTACCCCCTCCGATGCCCAGCGCGGAGAGAGGCGTTCAAAATAAATACTTGCGTAAGTATTTACTAAAGAATTTTATTCCACTTGATTCGATCAAAGCCTCTTCGAAATTAATCGTTAAACGCCCGAGGTACACCATCCCTTCACCTTCCGAAGGGTAACCCTTAACTTACTTTCCTTCAACTTCAGCCGTTCAGCTCCCAACCTTCCTGCACCAACGAGCAGGTTGAACACTTGCTGTAATTCAAACTGTCATTCGACGCTGCTTCCACAGCTGATGAACGCGATCCTGGAAATTGTAATTTCTTTTAAATCCATAATTTTATGAAAAAACACGAAGTGTAAGAAAAAACGCCTTATTTCAAGAGAAAATATCTAACTTCATGTGACGAGCAAGTGTTCCGACTTTTTAAAATCCCAATGTTTGTGAATTAGCTTATTTCCTTATTTTTAGATAAAGCTAAATTCTATGAAAAAACCTAACATAAAAAATAAATCCCGAAATTTACAAAAAAAGGGGGAAAGAAACTGAAAGTCTGAAGCAAGTTTCTTCATAATAGGAGGACAAAGAAAATGACTATTTAATGAATTTCTGGGTCGGACCAGCACCGGGAACAGTAAAACTATTAAGCATTCCTTTCCATGAAAGCAGTAAATCGATCTGGAAAACTAAAAGACATTTCTTAAATACTGAAACTGAGTTCCAACCCCCTTAAAATGAGTTTTCTTCTCATATTTTTCATTACGCTTAAACGTGACACCAATTATTGTAAAGTTTAAATCCTGGAGGTGGTGGAAGAAGTCAGTTGGAGTATCGGATTATGTCCACTGAAGTACCTCCCCCATGCATATTAGGTATATCTATAGTATGTACGTAAGATATATAGTCATCTACTATACACATTGGAAAGGGTAAGGCTATAGGTTACGTGTACACTTGAACATTTAAGTATTTAAACGACGGAGCGATACATAGGTAATAGGTACAGGCTAAAAATTAGAAGTTCTGTCCTTAAAATATTTGTATTTACTCGTACGACTTTAAACTTATTTCCAGCTTGCCTTGGCGTTTCCTCGTGGTTTACGATCCTTCCTCTTTAATTTTTCCTGCAGCTGTGGTCTTCTGTTTCCAAACCATAAAGTTTACACCAAGCTGAAAAGTATATGAGCTTTCCAGAAAATAAATATACAGATATGAACCTTCCGCGAAATTAGAGGAATTCCATGAAGAGTGTGTAATCTAGGCGTGTATCAGCTGTGCATATCTATTGAGGAAATTTACCCGTTATTATGACTGATTCCGGAGAGTTGGTCTTGTTAGTAGTGACGTCTGTCAGGCCAATTGTGGTTTTTCTTTTTAAATGTATATCTTTACATCGTATGTGCTTATATTATTTGTACAGGGGTTTAAATCCAATTGTGTTGTTTATTCCAGTCATTTTCCTTATTATCATTAATCTCATTTCCTCTTTTCGCACCAAGCTGTCTTAATTCTTTTGGAGTTCGCAGTGGTTTTAAAATCCTTGCTTAATGCAGGATGCTCAATGCACAATGCAGAGCTGCATTGTATACATACAATAACATGTTTACAATGTTAAATTTCAGTTACAGTTCCAAGATTTAAAATCCAGTTAGGTAGTTGTAGGATCGAAAATGTGTTAGTTGTAAGCTTGTCAGTTTACAGTACAGTAGCATTCTTAAGACAAATGCATTCCGCTTGCAGAGCTGGCTGCCGTTTTTAATTTGCACACCCATCTTATTTCCAACAACGGAATGTCAACTGTGCAAAATCCTAAACTAAAACGTGGAAAAATGTGCAAGTGTGCAGCTTGATGAGACATCATGACGTGGCATGTCTCATCCTTGATAAGGTCTCATTATTCTTACTTAGCACGATTTTTTTTGCGTTGCATCTTAAGTAGTAGTAGTTTTAATTTGGTGTAGCCAAATTCCTTGTAAGATACATTGCTTCAATTACTAATAATAAGATTGCCGTACCAATGATCCATTCTTTAAAGGCGAATTAAAGGCTGGGAAGGAAACCCTTTGGTGAAGGAGGCCATTTCGAGGTGCTCTTTGCACGCTCTGAAAAGGATAAATATATTTACGACTGTAGGTATGTATCGACGGAATAAAGTTATTATGCTGATTACTTCAATGTACCAGTAAGGCATTGTACATGTATATGTATATCTATACTTACATCCGTATATAAATGAATACGTAGAACATGGGAAGTGCGGCTGAATCCTAATGAGAATATAGTTGTATACGCTGCATGTCTAAAAACATGCTGCTCTTGCAGTTGTGTGGATTTTCTGAGCATCGCATCAATATGCATTTTCGTCTTCGTCGAACAGAGTTGACTGGAGGCAAATGACCTAAATACACCAGTTGGAGATTTAATATGTAGAGAAGAGAATATTATCGGTAGCTTATGCAAACGTGCTTGTAAACTGCATGACAATTTTTTTGTTTACGGCTTTCTCTCCAGCAGCTCGCTTGTGTATATATTCAGTATATTGCAACTACAGAGAGAGAGAGATACTCAGTCATGATGTTTGTGTACTGTGGTTTTCAGATTAGAACTAGGACGATGGTTGTCATTTCAAGTAGGTTCTAGAGAATTGTAAACTTGGTCTGTAGTAAATAGTAGTAGGGATTGCAGAGTTGCTTTTTATCGTTGTAGTAACTACTGTAAGTACACATGAGTGTATAGTACACTAGTAAATACAAACTTCTTTTTCTATGTAACTTCTAATTATTTGTGTATATGCGTACTATGCGGTGCTGTGTACGGAGTTGTTGTCCTGCGATCCTACTCACTCTGTCACTCTTCTACTTTAAATGTAGGCGAGATTGTTTTAAAGTGCATTCGCATACTCTAAAATAGCATAACATACATAGATTTTAAATTCTTCGGGTAGTACACTCCTCTTTTCATCGGGTCCTGAGTGTTTTTTAATTATATTCATGTCTTACTTGTTGCTTGTTCGAAGGCTATATGTTCAATATGTTAAACTATATAGGTACGTATTGATTATGTTATCTCTAGTAAGTGTTTAGTATGCTAAACTATAAGTTCATACTTAGTGTGTTAAAATATTGCTACATGTTTAGCATAGCATGTGTGTACAAGTATGTGGATATATACCTTTACATATATTTATCATATATTTAGCATTTATACTAAATGTGCTTAAGTGAATGAGCACATTATAGTTGATCATTGGGATGCAATGTAAATATTCTTCGCTTTTAAATTTATCTGTGCTACACGCTCTTATTCTTTGTTGAAGGGATAAATGACGTGCTGATAAAACTGCTAACATGTTCCTGGTTTACGATTCACTATTGTTTAGCTCTTATTTCTTATCATTTGGACAACTATCAAGAGGAGATTGTCTGCGCAGCCATATATAAATTGATGAAACACAACACTGTACTTTATTGTATCTATCTAGTATCTACATGTATAGAGTCAGTCAGTACAGTTGTTGTAGTAAATATTATTGAGTGTAATAGACAATACTTTTATTTTTATGCATTGAAGACTTGTTTATATGTAGTAGTTAATACTGTTGTGTATGTAGTCCATCCCCGTGGAACTACATTGCATATTTTCCAGAGTAACTCACTTAGTCATCAATGTTATTAGCGTGTGTCTTGCTATAAACTCATCTCCTGCCCTACAAAAGTTTACCCTATTTTTATTTCAACGCACTCGAGTATATAACTTTAATAGCCAATAAAGGCAAAATGACATGTCGAGGATCAAAGTATCAACTACTAATATTGTCGAGAGACTGCAATAAACATTTTAACTCCTACTAACAATGTTTACACACCATCGGGATCATTTACGGATTGATTTTCCTTCGTACAGCAAATTTTTATGATATCTTTGATATTTCATTTTGGAATTTATTCACATTAAATTCAAATTTCATCATTGTAATTTAGCAAATAAAAATGTTAGTGCAGTCACTACGCAATATTATATTTAGCAAACTGATTGCTACGTGTACCAATAACAACTGATTGGCAATCTTCTTAATGTGTAAACATCTGTGATCCAATAGAGATTTGTAATGCATTCCTTGTTTAGCTATTGATGCAAGCTTTCTATAACATGGGTTTGTCCTGTGTGATTTTGTTTTTAGCTTCTATTTTTATATGAGTATGAAAAACCACTTGTTGGACTCGCTCGATCCAACGCGTCAAAGTAGTTGTATGTATATCAGAGCAGAAATGACATTTACAGAAATGGCTTATTGCAGAATTGCTTTCAAAAAGGATTACCATTATTCCAGTAGCACCACAACTTAGAACTTGTGTTAGTTGCTCTAAACTGTACTAAGCTTCCATCCCTTGGTGGTCCAAAAAGTGCATATCCCATTTGCATGTGAAAAAGTATATGTATAGTTTCTACGTAATAATGTGTCTCTTTGCAAATAATTTACAATGCTTATTGGTATCTTATATTTAGATTACATGTTTTCATAAAGCAAGTCTTTAATCACAGTTCCTTGACTCATAAAGCGAGGAGAGTAATTTTTTGTTGGGGCTTTAAACCCATTGGTGTATCACCAATGATGGTGCACCATACAGAATTAGCACTCCTGACAATTCCATGCAACAAGGTTCGTCATATGCTGATAAATGCACATGGAAATATAAAACATTGGCCATATGCGAATGTGTGTACTAAATGTAATTACATACATAAGTAGTGTAATGTGTGTGGAGTTTGTACAGTGTTATATGCATAGTGTGTGTGTATATATAGCAAATGCCTGTATACAGCTTGATATGTATTTACACAGAGGTGTAGAACTGTAGATCTAGAAATAAAGAGAGTTGTATCACAAAGAGAATATAGATAGCTTTCTAGACTACATATATATGAGAACTAAAGTTCATGTACATCCGTGCACTGGAATAAAATATTGAATATAAAAAAAAACTTTTGCGCACTTTATTAATCCAATGTGCAAAACTGTGTGGTTTTTCACACATGCAAAAGAAATATGGTAAAACTTTCCAGGCCTCAATGTCCCAGTCCTCATTTTTTATGTGCAAGAACTAATCTTATCGTGAGTTTGGCTAAATTCAAGCCTGTATTATAATTAGACCGCTGTTACTGTGGTACGTCCTCGGTGTTGTTTATCCTTATCCAGGAGCGTTAATATGACTGCATTGTAATCGTACATTGTGTTATTTGCACAATTATTTTTTCATTGATTTAGTATAATCTAAACTAAAATACGGGCAAATTGCTATCTTCCACTAATGATATTAATATTCATCTCCTTTATTCTCATTCTTGTTCAAACTTGCAGCACAAAAGTCACTATTGCAACAGTCAAGGAATCATGACATATGCAAGCTTGGAATGAACTTGTCTAGTCTAATAGTTCAATTACAGTTTCAAAATGACAATCGAAGAGACAATTATTATCCATAATTTTTTAACGCTCTGCAATGCATGTTCAATAGTCACCAGTATATTGCGTGTACTCAATGATTTATTACAGTACACACCGAGTGTAATTGGCATGACTTAATTGGCGTCTGAGTTGCTTTTGAAATTAAAATCGAGTGGTAATGCAACTTAGACGGCAAGTTTATGTTTTATATTGTAGATGAATATGAATATGCATTATGTATACTACGGCTGTATGATATATGAGTAATATCATAATAAAATATTAAACAGTTATATTATAAGCCGTTTAATATGAAAGCTAATATTAAGTCTTATCGCTATTGAGCTATATGAAGAGTCAAACAACCTTATCGAAATCGTCTTTTCGACTCTATTAATACTTTAAATGTAGTAGCTTGATCGCTCCAGTCAAATTACAAGTCAAATCCTCTTCCTTCCTTTCCAACTTTTTAGCAGTATAATTTAACTATTCATGCATTAAATTGGACGTGCGTACAGCTTACTTGTACTCCATATGATGACATTACAGTCCACAAGTTGAGGAAATAAGTAAAACTTTGGAATGGAGTTGTGGTGTAGTAGAGTAAGAATTCGATACTTTGCATGCTTAAGGATTTGTAATTAAATTAAATGTTATTATAAGCATTAGAAATATGTAAATCCAAGTGTGTAACTTTTTTTATGAATTCATATATGATCGTATTCAACCATCTATATTTAAGTTTAGACTTTGACATGTTGAGTTTACATCTGGGTTTGCATTTAAGTTGAGTTGGACATTCATAACAAGTGTAGAATAAATGATTATGTAGACTACAAACGAGCACAATCAAAGTTTGTATAGAAAAAGTTATCAATTTTTTCTATGATTTGTTTTGGTGTGCACTCACATTTGCAGCTCGTACGAGCATTTTCGTGCTTTGGATTCAGCCATGCTAATGCTCAGTGTGATAAGGAATAATATAAAGTCAGATATATCATAAGGAGAATTAGTGCTGCGGAGCGAGGCTGGAGGACAAATATTATTATGCTCTCTACTGTGCCAACAGAGCTGTCCAAGTCCACACAATAGTCCTCATCATATGTCAATAAATATCCTGAGCCATTAGAGATACTCCTGGTGCTGGGTCCATTTAATTTATGTCTTTCCGGCCCTCCACTAAAATCAAGGAAAACAATGAGTTATAGCACAAATTGAAGTTCTCGCTCTTGTTTTAAAACCATAAATCAGAATGAAGCCTGAACCTCGTTATAATTTACCGACATAAACTAGATCATTTGAATGGAGATTAAACAATTCGAGACGAATTCGATAGAGGAACCAATTGTACTAATTGCAGAACCAATTCGAATCGTGGAGCCAAGTCGAGTAAAGGAATTTGATAGAATCAAGTAACCAATTTAAGTGGAGAAATCATGTTTTCAAGTTGAGAAACCGATTTGAGTTATTAAATTCATTCAAATTAATGAACCAATTCAAGGGACTAAATTGACTCCAAAGTTTGTAAGCAAATTAATTACTGGACGAATTGCTGGAATTTTGCTGGGTGATCATTTCTCAATCGTCTACATTTAATTTTAAGTATCTATCTATATTCCATTTAATCTCAAGTATCTACACTTAATCTGAAATGTGCGTGAGTATCTTCAATTCAGCAGAATCGCTGTTTTATATTTTGTGCTACTCCCAGCAGTTTTTTGTACTCAACTTGTGTTTAAATTATTGTCAATTTTTTCATTGAGTTCAACAAGCTTCGACCAAGCATGTGGGCCATGGAAATTGAAACTTAATTATTGATCGTTTGCCTAATAAGTAATTTAGTCGTATAGACGCACTTGCGTCTGAGTTGCTATTAGAAAAGCGAGCATAAGCAATTTTAGATTGCAAAAGGGATATACTAGAGGTGATTTTGTATGTATGTATACAATACTATATAATAAGTTGCAAAAGCTTTGATATTTTTTCTCCAGTGCTCTTGATTATCTGCGTGAAGAAATAAATCCACTCAATTACAGGTTCACAGCAAGTGAACGGAACCTTCCATACATTTGATGCGTATGATGATTTATTATTCAATGATTTTCTTGGGATAATGAAGAATCCATGAATGTAGTGGTGGTGAATCATTGAGATTCCATTTGATTTTTGATAGTTTGCTTGCCCTCCAAGCTCTTCCGATGAAATAATTACTTCGAGACAAGATAATGATAGGACCAACTGTTTCACATAAAATCTTTTTAATTTATGCTAAACGTTAAGCATACATAAGCACGGAGCAGAGCCTCCATGCATTCCGCGCTTAGGTCTTTGAGTTGTTGATTTAATTCTCACCTCCCTGCAAAAACCCCGTACGCACAAAAAGAACATCACTACTACATCATTGCTTTAGGTTTATACGGAGTCAGCAGCAGAATTTGATGGGCAAATGAAATGATGTTGATTAGAAAAGCAAGAGAGTCATACATTTATTAGCCAGGATTTGCATTCCTAATCCGGTTTCAACATATAACCCATATGTTGCCAAAAATTTTGATTGATTAGGATTCATGGTGCTACTGTGTGCATTAACTTTTCTCTTAGTAGGCAATTCACATACAAACACACTTATTTAACTATAGAGACGATTGTAAAGTCTGGCTACACAATTTGAGCCATGCAGACAAATAATATTTTTCTAATTCCTATTCACTGACTTTTGTAATTCTGATGCAAATCTATAAAATAAGAAAAAATTCCAGCTGACTAATTTTTTAAGCTCTGTAGAGTTTTAATTTTAAATTCAATTCTCTCATTGAGGTCATCGAAGGTCTTCTTGCCTTGAATGGTTGATTTCATGATAACAATACTACATTCCATGAAGTGAAGATTTAAATGAATTTACTATTTTAGGACTTTTTTTTGCATAACTTATTACTTCATTAAATTAAGGTTTGTCTTTTAAATTAGTTTTTCTGGTCTTAAACTTGTGCATTCAATTTTACTATTTTTTAAACATGATTTTAATTTGTTTCTACTAAAATTTCCTTTTTAAAAAAAATATTTTGAATAATAATGTATACTTGATATAATATACGAAGATTGAAAATTGAACAAAAGGTCTTGCTCCACAGAATTGTTCGTATTGATATTGGATTCTAAAGATATTTTAAAAACCCTTGATTGCACAACACGCTTACCACAAGCTTACAAAGCCGTGTTAATTATGCTAATTCCCCGTTTATATGTAGACATGCCTTAGTACAATTGATTTTAAAGGACGACTTTTTCTTGCACACATTATTACATGCGTACCATTTGTGCATTATTCACAAATGAGTGTATGGTTCTATGATGCAATATTTGACGTGTAGTAAATAGCTGTTCCGTTGACTTTTTCACACGCACAGCGCGTCTACTGTTTCTGAACATTAATTCTGTATTTCCAGCCTTCGCCCACAGAAGGTGAGCCAAAAATGTGTGTGATATTTTATGGGATTGCCTATAGGTAAATACAAAAGTAAATAAATAGACATAGACTACAAACTACAATTTGTAAGTACATAGTAATGGTAAGTGAATATGTATACGAGATAGAATAAATGGGATGTAAGTATATGTCGGAGATACAGTAAATGTTAAGTGTAACGTAGTAAAATTATGCCTGCAAAGGAATGATCGTGTGAGGCAAGAAGCCGGTATGTGTTGTGTGTACTGGAGGAATTAATTCACTCAAGCCCTTTTACAGATACACCCTTTGTATTCCGGCAAAGGTGCATCCTATTGCAGTCAATAATAGTGTCTCCTCCGTTCATTTACATTTGAATGAGCATTTAAATGCAACGTCGATTAAAATACACGGTTGCAAGTATATATAAACTACACAGTGGAAATCTTAATGATGTCGCCACAAACCGCAAAAACAAACTTTTTTGTGTGTATAGTAGCTCCGTATTAGTATACAGAGTGCCAATGGTAAACAAATAATATTCTTGGCATTGAATTCCTTTTGATGTGCAACAAGACCATCTGTGTGTAAGTGCGTGTGCTTTAATGCTAAGCACAAATGTCAAGAAAATATTTACAAAGTGTGTACAATGATATTATATACAAGCCTTCCATTTATAGAGATATGGGAAAAATAGACAAGCTTTTATCTTTTTACTCACTCCACAGAGCTAATGAACATTAAATACGATTCGTTTCATGAAACGAATCATATATTTTAATGTTTCTGTGATAATTTTTTTTTCATTTCAGAAGCTCATCCACGATGCGATGATGAGAAATATTCCTGAACGCACTGAAGTTCATGGGAGAGTAAATGCTAAAAAACAGCATTCACATGGAGAGACTCACTTATTATTGGCTACTTACAAAAAACACAGTGTGTGTGTATGCTACTGCTTCTTTAAGTTCATAATTCAATGTTGTCATGAAATGATTATTAGGGTTGTCATGTTGTAGCAGGTCAGAACATGACTCCAAGTCGTTGGGACTTAATATTAGACAAATAAAGATTAGGTAGCACGCGTGAGGAACGCAACTCGGATGCGTGGGTACTATTAGTCAATCATAAATAAGGAAACTTTCCTGATTTTGTAGTCCAGAGTATTTTAGGTGTTGAGTCTTGAAGAAAATCTTGAGTTCTATCTTTTTCCCTTGGTGTTATTTTAACTTTATTGAGTCTAAGATTGTTTCAACAGCGTTAAATCAAGGTTGGTTCAATATGTACCTGATATGAAATTGATTTGATATTACTGACTTGAGTTCCTGGATGTTTTGAGAAGAAATGTGAGAGTGGACAAACAAATTGGATTCACTAAAAGATAATCTCTTTCTCAAGGGTGATTAAACTATCGTAGTTCAAAAGAATCAAAATTATTGGCGAATATTTTTGAATGAATGAATGAATTGAGCTTTATTGTGTTTTTAAGACGGGTCTATAACACACCAAATAATCAACAATCTTTACATGATTAGTTAGCCAAAAGGCTATGAAATAGCGAAAAATACGTACAGATATTTAATAAAACTATTATTATTAATTTAAAGCCGTGGCATGGCGAATATTTTTAATAGGGAAGAACATGATAGATAATTAAATAATGGGTAAAACATAGAAACTTGTAATACAATTGGTGATTACTTCTTGCCTTCTTGTTCGTTAAGGAAAAAAATATAAGATGCTACATGGAAAATAAATTGCTGTACATGGAAAATAAGTAAAAAGTAAGCTTCGTGGAAGATCCTATACACGCAAAATAAATTGAGGCCAATAAACGCAATTTTACGATAAAAGTAAGTAAATCCATGAATATTTTATTGATAGATTAGCTTCTGCCAGTTTACGATGATGATCATAGAATCCACAAAGGTAATGGTTTAAGCACATGATTTGGTTCACATACTAAAAACTAGTCGATACGCTTCGCATTTTGCGTCAGCAGGCACTGCGAGTACGGTTTAAGTATTACAAGCAGGCCCTTATCTTATCATCATCATCCGTACTCACAGCGGATAATACGGTCGATCAGGAATTAATATTCTGAAGAAAGAATCATTGCTATGACTTTGGTGGAAGTAAAACCACAATAAAATATTTCCTCCAGCGCCTAATGATCCTCTCTTTCCTCGGTGAGGTGATCAGGTGTCCTCACAATACGTTCGACGATGAAAAATTAACTATACATTCAGGCGGAACTAAAGTACATCCAAAGTATATGATATACACACTTGTGTAACACCTGAACCTCCAAATTACAAATCTTCAAATTAATCTTCAAATTACAAGTTCCAATAAGTGTATAGGTACTATAGTCTATAGTAACATTTGCACTTACGGAATATACGCATTCACAAAATATTATTGGACGTCAATATTCTGGAGTTGAAGTTATCAGTGTAAGGCGTAAGAATGATGGAGATAATTAGGGTGTTTGATGGAGAAGAGCCAATTAAATAACTAATAGCATGGTCTGCATTCAATTCAATTCAATTCAATTCATGTCTTTATTAACGTGTTTGAGCTAGGTCAGTACAAAAAAGACTGGTCTTCCCCTA
>JAQGAK010002068.1:0-23476 GCA_034696945.1 Lipothrix lubbocki
GGGGCGGGCGGCGGGCGGTAGATTCGCACTGACTCCACGCATGTCTCACGTTTTACACATTTACACGTTAACACATTTACACAACTCTCCGTTCGTCTCCTTTCATCCTTTACTACATGTAAACAGTAGAAGCACACAGAGAAAAAGATACAGAGAAGAGTTCTCAGGCATTGTCATCATAGCTTCATTCATCATCCACATCTCTCCTCCTGTCATCCAAAAGGAAACACATGAAGTAGGGAGAAGCGGGATGTATATATGTTTTCTGGAATCACGTAGATGGGGTTGCTTACAAGCATTTAATTTTACGGAACAATTTCCTTTTATTTCCTTTTGTGCGCATCCCCCTTTTGACTGTGCTCATTTAAATTTGAATAAAAATATTTACATTTTACATAATTATTACAGTTATTATTTGTGTATCATAGTGTAACAATATAGAACGGAGGGAAAATGGAGACTCGTGAAAATTATATGAACGAACGTTTAGCAGGTTCATACTCAGGTTTAAACGGGTTTCTCCGCAATCAGCCACAGTGGAAAGATAAGCGAGAAATTGACAAAGATTTGCTAAAGCTCCAATCGTATTCTCTACATAAGCCTGTCCGCCATAAATTCCGTCGGAGAAAAATCATGGTAAACTTTATCAATGAAATCTGGTCTTCTGATTTAAAGGACATAAAGAATATTTCCCGATGGAATAAAAATCATACATTTTTACTTATTGTTATTGACAGCTTTAGTAAAAAAGCCTATGCAAGACTTTTAAAGAATAAAAGTGCAGACGCTATGGTTGTTGCATTAAAATCAATATTCAAAGAGGCGGGCGAAACTCCACAATACTTATTTACAGACGCTGGAAAGGAATATTTGAATTCAAAGGTTCGTGAACTGCTACGCGAACATAAAATTAAGCCCTATCAAATTTTTAGTGTACTCAAATCAGCAATCAGTGAACGTTTCCTACGTTCTCTCTTTGAAAAATTACAAAGACACATGACGGAGATGGGAACGAAACGAATTGACAACGTACTGCAAAGTTTTATAGATACTTATAACACCACATATCATAGGACAATAGGACGATCACCAAATTCGGTTACACTCGAAAATCAATATGAAATTTGGTCACGTATGTTTGGTAAATACATTGAGGAGAAAAATGATCCGTTCAGACGTCCTCCAAAGTTTCACGTCAATCAACTCGTTCGCATCAGTCGAGCTAAGTTAATTTTTGAGAAAGGTATGTGTAGTGTTCTTTATAACTTATTTAGCAATATTATTTGTGTAATTTCTCAAACTGTAGTCACTTACAATTTACGTTTGGTTGTGTAAACACATGACAACAGGTTACTCGGAGAATTTTTCCCGTGAAATATTCCGTATAGTAAAAGTACAGGACACACTTCCCTATACTTATTTACTTGACGACCTATCAACTCCACCTGAGCCCATCACCGGACAATTTGCAGAGGAAGAATTGACGGCAGCAGGCACGCTGGAAGACGACGACGACGGCAGCAACGACCGTGAACAAGGAAACGAGGAGGGGGGAAAAGAGGAAAAGCAGAAAAGGAATAGCAGCACAGCAGACAACAACAACAACGACGAAAATAACAATCCCTAATCATGTCTCTCTCAACTGATTATACATATAGGAACGGACGTACAGATCCTACAGCTCTACGTAGCTTTTATGGAGCTTTCTCCAGCTCCAATAATCCGCCAGGCATTGGGGCTAATGGAAATATTGTGTATGGATTTCCTCAACCCTTACAACTGGAGAAGGGAATGTACGACGTTGGATTAATTAAGCTTCGTTATTCTCGGAAACAGAAGGTGGAGCAGCGAGTCGTGCGGAAGAATACTGTGGTGGTTCCAAAAATTGCACGACGAGTTCTTAATGCAGAAGAAAATATTCCAAAAGGACCTTTATTCCCTGACTTCAAACCACCATCAATAGTGACATATCCATTTAGTACGAAAGGTGCTTCACAATTTGTTGAATTCATGTCGCAAATTAATATAACCTTTAAACGACTTAAGACAAATATATCCTTAACTTTTCGCGCTATTACAGACGATGCTTTTTTAATTAGTGTAAATAACGATTTACCAAATCTGACAGAGTATATTGTATTGTCGGAAAATCTTGCCCATCTACTAGGATTTCGACGAAAATTCTTTACTCACGGAAGCCACAAGGGGGAGAATTTAGTCACTAATGCCATGTATGAGGCTTTAGCTAAACCCATGACATTTGAAGTGAATTTGGTTCAATTCCCTTACAAAAATAATATAATATCGATGCAGGAACAGTTTCAGAGTCTCATGTACTTTCGTAAGCAAACATTGACAAATTTTAAATTATTCTGTGCTGGACTTTCACAGCAATTTGCAGAGCGGGGATTTGTTGTACGATTTGATTTTGATGACGAGAACAAATGTGTTGTACATGTGCAAACAGATTCAAAGCACAAAGAAGATTACGTAATCATCCCTTTAAAATTAGCAAGATGTCTGGGTTTCAATATTGATCGATTTAAAATGGGCAGACACGAAAGTGTGGCAGCATTTAACGAACAGGAATTTGAATTGATTAAAGCAGAAGAAAATTTAAGTTTCCGCATTGGATATCTGAGCTATGTATTTCTTCCAATGCAAGAACCCAAGACTATGGGCGTCCAAGACGTTCTCGAGTCAATGAACAGTGCAATTAAAAATCATAAATATCCAGAATTTCAAGTGCAATTTTCATACGAGAATGGATCTCTAGTTGTTAATGAAATTCCAAGCTACTTCTTCATTGAACTTCCGTATGTGGTTAAGAGATATTTTGAAATACCCGTTGATACTTTATTTGAAAATGGAGTTCGTGTTGCCGTGGGACATGAAGTTGTAGAGCAAGAAGAAGTGATCGAGGAGCACGAAGCAGGAGAAGATATCGTAATTCCTACGGTGACATCCCCTCAACGCTGATTGATAATGCTTAATGTAATTGAACAACAATTTTATAACAATCAACCTGTTCAATATTTAGCTGACACAAGCTTGACGACAAATTTAAATGAAGAGACGGAAGTAACTTTTCACCCAGTTGCATATGTTCCCGTGAACTGTAAGGAGCTCAGAGAAATTAGAGTTGACTTTCTAAACGAGTCGTTTCAGCCTTGGGATTTTTCCGACACTATCACGTCTGTTCTACTACATTTTCGCCCTCGCTATTAAAATTCATTTTAAAAGTACAGCATAATAATCATCAAAATGAGGACTGTGGAGTGTAGTAATATAGGCTGCGTCCTCTAGTCTAAACCAGCTCAGTCTCAATCAGGTTCTGGATCAATAGACAATCACTTAGTGGGTGGTGGAAGCGGAGGATTGATTGGTGATAGTTCTTCATATTTAATTCCTCTTAAAAAAGCTGGTGGAGGACAAGACGCTTCACGTCAAAGACGCAAGAGAAGTACTAGTAGCGCAACGCTAACAGGAGGTGGAAAGAAAAGAAAGAAATCGAAAAGACCTGCTTCCACTCGAAAGCGAAAGGCAGTCAGGAAATCAAAACAACGAAAAACAAATTCGCGAAAGAAAAATTCCAAAAATCCAATTAAAACAGTTCAAATTGGATCGGGAAGGAAACGCTCAAGAAAATCAAAAGTAACCAAGAGGCGTTGTACGTAATCGTATTGAAATTTCAACAACAACAACATGGATACTAGCACAATTTTCCAAGACAAGGCTGTAGCCTATGAAGGCTCTGCACAATCTCTGCGGTCAAGTTTAGACCTTTTTCATATGTTACCAACTGACGTGAGTGTGCAGTATAGTTCAGACTACTATCCCTGCAAATCACTCATTAACACAAGAGATTCCAACGCCCCCTTGGAATTTTTTATACAAGCCCAAACTGCAGGCTATTTGGATCTTAACAATTCACTGCTCCAAACTACTTGTAGAATTTTGCGAGCAGATGGCAACAACATCGACAGCACAGATATTGTGTCTCCCTGCTCAATTTTTTTCCATTCCATGTTTTCCAACCTAGAATTGATTATCAATGGAACGACAGTGAGCGACTCCAATAACTTTTACCCAACAATATCCTATCTTCAACGACTGCTGACTACTTCAATCACTGAAAAGGAAAATCAACTACAAGATGAGTTTTGGTTTCCTAATAAAAAGAAGGAAGTATTTGACTCAACCGATGATGGGTTTAAAATTCGTATGGACAAATGTGCGAATTCAAACGAATTCACAATGTTGGCGACACTTTGTGGAAATTTGTTTAACCAGAAAAGATATTTGCCAGCCGGGACGGAGGTGAGAATTATTTTGCGAAGAAGCCTCCCTGAAATTTGTATTAATTCCAAAGTTTCTTAACTCCCTGGATTGTCGGGCTGTCCGTATGTTTTTCAAATCACGGATTGCACCTTCTTTGCCTCCCTGAAAATGGTTTCGGAAGAAGTAATGGACCTCCACAGACGTGAACTTGCTCTGGGAAAAAAATGTTTATATCCTATTGTAAATGTTGAACCAAAAACATTTGCAATCCCATCTGGACTGACTTCAGCATCGACTCAAGGAATTGTTTTAGGAAGAATACCCCAGCTTATAATAATTGGAATTACTTCATCCCAAGCATATTTTGGTGATGTCACTAAAGATCTCACTAAAGATTTCAATTACGTTGACAAAAATTTGTCAGAAATCGACGTGACTTGGAATGAACAAATTGTCCAGCACAGAGTAATTCCAGTTAGTTTTGCTACTGCCAACGGAGCGGGTCATGACAGCTTTTTGTACGCATTGCGTACGTTGAGGGATACTGCTAGCTCGGAAATTCTCGGAAATGGAATAAATTTATCCAACTACAAAAACGGTAATAAAAAAAATAGTTATATAGATTAATGTTGTTAGCATAATATACTTTTTGTATGTACGTATACATTTTAAATCATTAATAAATATTTTGTTTATTACAGGGAATGTACTCGTTGCTGTAAGACTTTTACCAAATCAGTCGGATGCCCTGTCTGTACTACGGAAGGGACATATTCAGATTGGACTTAAATTCAAATCGCCGTTGGATGAACCCGTGAACGTCATTATTTTTTGTCATTATCAAGGAGTTATAGAAATTGGTGGTCAACGTGAAGTTATAATTAATACGTGAATATGAACGCGTTAGAAATAGAACGTATACTGACTAGTTTATTCCAAATATATAATATTAATGTAAGATTTTATATACTAGGAGCCGATGAACTACATACGAAGGTAGACTGGAATTTATTACCAGCATACGTAGTCTTAAATCAAGATAAGGTTTCTGATAAAGGGACACATTGGGTATGCTTGTATTTATACAATAGATATCAAGCAGAATATTTCGACTCCTATGGAGCTTCCTTGATTAAATATAAGAATATAGAATATCCTATCAAGTATATTACTAAGGAGAACTGTAGACAATTACAAAGTCAACGGTCAGTATTGTGTGGAGCGTATGTTATTTTATATATAATAGCTAGAGCAAGAGGTGTTTCCTACGTGAAATTCCTGTCTCAATTTAAATCTAGTGTAACGTATAATGATAATTTAGTAAATCTTCAGATTCAAAGAATATTTAAAATGATGTAACACACACACACACATACATACTATGTAAAAATTGAAAGAATAATAAATTGGCATTGGTTTTAGGTTCAAGTGTTAGTTGTGTACAATACATTGATTGTAAAACATCAGAATGGCAGTCAGTGAAAGCATTAACGGTAAAGGCAAGATAAACTTTCAAATTCCTCATCCTGCCACTATTCTGGCTGCTGGAGCGACGGGTGTAGGCAAAACTCACACTGTCTTGGAAATAAAAAGAAGACGGCAAGAATTATTCAATAAACCGATTAATAAAGTGGTTTACATATACAGTATATTCCAACCAAGTTTTCTCAAGTTACAAGAAGAAGATCCTTCGATTACATTTACCAGTAACTTGAAAGATATCGACACAATAACATCTGGCTCTACGCTTTTGATCATTGATGACCACCAGGAGGAAATATCCAAAGGAGAAAATCTTGACCTCGTAACCCGGCTTTTTTCCAAACTTTCCTATCATTATAATATTTCCACTATACTGATTGTACAGAATATATTCCAAAAATCTCTGAGAACAATTAGTTTGAACTCCCAGGTATTGATTCTGTTCGACAGTCCCAGAGACCGTAGTTCAATTATTAATATAGCTAAACAGGTATGTCCTGGCGAAACGAAGTTCCTGACACATAGTTATTTGCGCGCTATGCAGAGTCGTCCGTATGCTCTACTTTTCCTTGACATGACTCCAGGAAACAAGACTTTTCAGTATTGGGTACGTAATACAATTTTTCCCAATGAAGAAACAGAAGTGTACGCTCCTTCATAAGTATGACCAATACTAGACTTGAACAATACGGA
This sequence comes from Lipothrix lubbocki, assembly GCA_034696945.1. Lineage (NCBI taxonomy): Eukaryota > Metazoa > Arthropoda > Collembola > Symphypleona > Sminthuridae > Lipothrix > Lipothrix lubbocki. Next base: position 6,457 of record JAQGAK010002068.1, read on the forward strand.
CATTTGCTTTTACAACTTGTTTTTACAACGCGCAAAAAAGAATTATTACATAAATTACAAAACCTATCGGAGGAAGAAATAAAATGTTTTGTGGAAATACTTATAAATTATAAAAAATGTCACAAAGTAATACCTACCAAATATAAAGTACTTGTCCAAAAATTAATAAATTGTATTAAAAGGAAACAGTGCACAAGATCCTTTGTTGTTCGTCATTGGTTATTAATTAAAGTATTACTAGCTACAATTCTTTCAAATGTATTGAGTTGTGAGCTCATGATTTTGATTATGACCAGAAATTAGAATGGCGAAAGTGTATCGTGTTATTGATTTAAATTTGTATGAATCACTCATGCATATATATCAAAACAATTTAAAGCAGAGTGATACACAGGATGACGGTGGTGATGCAATAAAAAGTAATGCTTTACCTGAAAGTGTTGATTCTAACACCGTGGCTAAGCCTACAGCATCATCACCCCACCAACCACAACCAAACAGTGAAAAAATCAATCAAAAATTGTTGGAGATGAGTCAGACAAAGAGCGATGGAAATAAAGATAACAGAAATCTCAACCCTACATTAACAGCAAAAAGGAATACAAAAATCATTCGAATTTGTTGCTGCCAGCTTCCAAAAGCCAATTCTCACAACGTCAATAATCCTGACTGGCAGAGGATGGAAGCGATAACGACCAGAAATGACTCACCAAACGTACCGCCACCCAAAATTGTGCAACACGAAAATGGACAGAATCCAGCTATAGATGCGGAAGATCAAAGCAATCCTATTAAAGAGAATCCGCCGACAGCAGCACCAGTAGTCCCAGAAGAATCAAAGAAAAGGAATTTACGACCACGTAAAAATCTACGAGGTTATGGAAGAAAGGTTAAAAAATCTCGTGTATTGAAAAACAAGTTGAAAAATTCGACGAGCGCGAAAAAGAAGATGAAACAGAAAATAAGGAAAAATATAAAGAAGAAGAAAGAGCAGCGGAGAAAATAGTACCGATTTGAAAGTCAAGCTAGAAAGACATGACGCTGTTCAAAAATATCGCAAAGAATTTTCATTTTTTTATTTTATTATTTTCTATTAGCTTTGTATTAAGCGACGTTGAGGTTGCAAAACCGGCTTATATAAATAAGATAGACATGGATTGTATTGGGAAAACGTGTGAAACCATGGCTACTGAAGGATTTTCTATACGAGACGCTACATTGAGCAATGCTTATGTCAATAACGTGTACAGTATTTTAAGACAACTTCTTGCAGCCACTGAGAAACAACACACCTTTGGGGGAAATAACGGCAACAAGTCCACCGCCACTCACAGTGTAGAAGATATTGTAGTGTATCCTGAGAATACCCCAGCAGTCACATATTCAACTTTAATCCTCATACTTGTACTTGTTGTTATTAAAGTGTACAAGATTTCCATCAAAGTGTATAGATCTTGGAAAAATAGTTTATCTATTACTCCTACTACAACTGATGAGAATACTTCTCCAGCTGCTTCTTCGACTTTAGTTTAATTCGTAACTACGATGGATAACTACAAAACTCTGAATTTTCCTTCAGCAAACATTACAGGACAGCGATATAACGTACGTCAGATTATTTTGTCAATATAATAATACATATAATATATATGTAATTTCTCGTGTTTATATGATGTTAAATATGTGTACATATAGGTTTTTCGCTGCTCCCTACCATCGTGTGAATTCTCGTGTAGAACATATGTTTCCTATCAAGACCATGTTACCCATATTCATCAGTGTGAAGATTGTAGGATGTACTGTCAGGACCGAAGTCAACACATCTGTCAACACCCTAATGAGAGACTTACTCATGCTGATTCAGGGTACAATTTGGACATGAGTAATTTTAAAGAAATTAATCGTTGTTTGCTAGGAACTATGATGAAGTATAAGTATAGGCATAATCTTAACACTAACGATATTAAAACAGCTTTTGAAATTATAACGCCTTCGTTAACAGCGTTTTTACAACAATTGCTTAGAATACATGGTAATATGCGAGTCTCTATGCAAGCTATATGTACTATGACTAAAGATATAATTTTAGAGAGCGGGGAAGTGAATACAGCTGAGAAGTTGGCGTATTTTCCCTCATCTAACACTGATTTGTATCACGAAACAGGCATTGAGGATTTGATTTGGAGTTGTGCAATTGAAATAATTGATAGAAAGAATACATTCTGTGACAATGACAGTAACTGGGAAGTAAAATCTGTTGACGGTGTTGAAATAAAAATTGCTGAAGTTAGACTTTTTGCAAGTGCTCGTGTACGTGGACATCTCGATATGCCATTTAAAAAACCTAGAAGTGGGTATGTAAATTTTACAAATACAGATAACTTTTGCTTTCACTATAGTGTGACTGCAGGATATTTTTGGGAACATAATCTATTTAAGAAAACTGCCAAAGGCGAAACGAGTAAAAGTATGACAAATTGGAAAACGTGGGCAAAGTATCTCTATATGCTTGATTTTTCTGGTCTAACAAATTACTTCGTCAACCCTTATCACGACTTGGTTATCTTTGAAAATAATAATAAAGTGAGTGTGAACATTTATACGCATAAAGATCAAGATGTTATTTTGATGCGTCCAAGTAATACGTACGAGAATAAAGTTATTAATTTATTTTTAATACACGAAGAAAAGGAAAATAACTTGACTGGAAAAAATGAATCCCTTTACCATTATGTGCTGATTATAAATCTTGAACGGTTTCTTAAACTAGATTATAAAACAACATCCAATACAACATATTGTTCATCATGTATGCGTTATGTAAAGGGAAAAGGTAGGCTGGAAAAACACAAGATTGAGTGCAGAGAACATTGTAGTAAACGCAGTATTGAAGATAGAAAAGAAAAAGGAAACATCGACTATTTGTTTCCAGCCGAAGGGCAGAAACTAAAATTTAATCGACCCGAGATGCTGCGTAGCTTTCCTTTCTTTCTAGTATATGATTTTGAAGCCTTTAGCCAACCCGTCGACGATTTTGTTCCCTTTCCAAAACAAAGCGGTGGGGAAATCCTGACAACGACGACTACGGCAGCAGCAAGTGTATCTAACAAACAAAATACTCGTAAAGAATATGAGTATATACCAGCAAGTTATTCTTTAGCTGTAATACATAATGGGGAGGAGAATGGAATACAGCTCGTGACTGTAGAATATTATGATGGACCTGATCCAGTAAATCATTTTTTTCAGCGTGCGTTTTATTGGGGGCAAAAGTGCTTGTACAACATACGTGAAACTAATAATTATGTAACTCCGTCACAAGAAGAACTTGATCGACATATAAATGCTAAACATTGTGAACATTGTAAACGAGAGTTTACTACATCTTCTACTATTGCTTCAGATGGATCAACCACATTTGAGGACTTGGCACAATATATGATTTTTGACGATAACGGTGAAGTAATAACTTCATTTCCTGACTCAAGTGCTAGGTGCAGCGATCCATCATTTGAGGCTAAAATGCAAACGAGTGATACTAGTTCTGTCTTACATAACACATCAAATAGACCTGTTATTAAGTGCTACGATCACAATCACAGAACTGGTAGGTATGCATATGCCCTTTGCCAAAGCTGTAACCTTCGTTTGAGGTATAAATTTGAAATCCCCTGCATTGCTCACTATTCAAGTATGTATGATCATCATTTGTTAATCAAATATGCTGATAATACACTGTTTGACTATGAGGATATTAATGTAATTGCAAAAACAGGGGAGCAATGTGTTCAAATTCAAATTACTGCTAAAAATACTTACATACCTCCATTGTATGCCAATTACGGAGGGGAGACCAAAAATATGAAAAAATCGTTTTGTGGTCTCAGGAAAGTGAAATTGAGATTTCTCGATAGTTTTCAATTTCTCCCTCGCTCACTCTCTGACCTGGCAGACAGTCTAAAAAAAGAAAAATCTCCCTTCTTCGACTTAATTACTCAATCAGTGGAGCGCTTGTTAATTCCAAGACAAATTGTAAAACTAAACGAACAGTTTGATCAAAATCACTTGGAGTTGTTGTTATCCAAAATCCCTTTCCCCTATACGTTTCTTAGCTCTGAAAAAGTATTGCAATCCGGTGTACCAGTGCCGGACCGACCACATTTCAACAATGATTTGACATATCAAAAATGTACAGATGAAGAATGGAGTCTGGTTTTAAAAATATGTAACGTTTTTAATATTGTTGATTTTAAGAGCTACACTGCTTTGTACACAGTCTTAGACACAATTTTGCTTTCTATTGTGTGGACAAACTATATATGTACTTCTATGAAACAATTCAAACTAGACCCGATGTACTGTACAACATCAAGTTCATTTGCATGGCAATGCTGGCTTTATTCATCTCAGGAAGAACTTGAATTTATTCGGGATAAAAAAATGTTGGACTTTATACAACGTGGTATTCACGGTGGTCAAAGCTTTCCTTCGAGAAAATTGACAGTAGCTAATACACCCAGATGTCCTCTTGGTTACGATTCAAGCAAACCAGAAAGTGTAATAATTTATTTCGACAAAGTTTCTCTGTATAGTTATGCTATGGAATCAAATAACTTTCCACACTCTGATTTTCAATGGGAAAATATCGAACACTTGAAAAGTATCGACTGGTTAAGCAGTGAAATGATGGATAGGGGAAGAAACAAGGGATACATATTAGAGGTTACACTTCATATTCCCCTAAGCGTGCAAGATAAAACAGAAAGTTTGCCTTTAGCTCCAGAAAAACGTTATGTACAACTAGGAGACTAATCCGCGGAGCAAATTAATACAATGAATGCATTAGGAGCTGCAACAAGTCGTACATATTTTAGCACCCCAAGGCTGTTATGTACATTCTACGATAAACAAAATTATGTATTGCACTATCGTACACTTATTTGTTATTTACAAATGGGTGTTATACTTACAGATATACATGCTGGAATAAGTTTCACTGAGAAGCCGATTTTAAAATCTTTTATACAAAATAATACGGAGAAGCGTAAACAAGCAAAAACTGACAGTGAAGCTTCTCTGCTCAAACTAGTTAATAATGGAACCTTTGGTAAATTTTTACAAAGTGGAAAGAATATGATTGTAGTAAAATTTTGTGGCTCACGGGAAAAAGCGAGAGAAATGTTAGGACAGGATAATTGCATAGACTTTGATATAATTAATGATAAGCTATGTATAATTAAATTTCAACCAACCCAAGTAGTTTTAGCATCGTGTATACAAGTTGGACAAGCCATTTTGGATTTTGCTAAGGAAATATTTTATCGAGGTGTATACGATGAATTATGGAGTCTATTTTGTGAAGATATGTATTCTATATTTACAGACACTGACTCGACCTGTCAACTCATACGAGGGAATGCGAGAGAAATTTGGAATAAAATAGTTGCTCACAAAGAGTGGTTTGATTTTTCAAAAATTCCTAAAGATCATGAGCTATTTAAAATTAATTCTCATATTCCAAATTTGCGGGATATTAATAAACATTCAAGCGGTAAATGGAAAATTGAATCGTTGGATATTAGCGAAGCTATAACTTTAAAATCAAAGCAATACTGCCTCGTATATCACAATCAGATTGAGAAACCACTAATGAAGAATAAAGGTATTTCAAGCAGTTCTCTTCACACCTTCGCCTCACCGGATACGTATCGAAATGTATTATTGGAAGAGGATCTAAGCAAGAAGGTTGAACGTGTTACTATGTCTAGTATACGATCGTATAAACATGCACTCTATAAAACCGTATCGAATAAGTTAGGTTTTAGCAGCTTGGATATTGCTAGAGTTTACCCTTCAGCAGATGATTTTAATTACTCCCTTCCATTTGGGTCGTACAAGTTAGAAAATCTTGATGTAAATAATATGAGTACTTCAAGCCCGATGATAATTGAATGAATTAAGGTTCGAATAAATATGTATATATTTGTTTACACTGTATAGTTTGTTGAATTTATTTACATACATACACATATGATCATTGACTCTGTATTTCCAATTCGTGCAATCGTTCATCTCTCTTAATTTGAAGGTATGTACCTGACCTGTTTGAAGGTTCTGAAAAAAGCCGCTTCTCCGATATAAACTCATCAATAATCATTATATCTTTTATACTTTTACACCTGCTAAACATTACATAATCTGAACCAGTACAAAAAGGGTGTCTATCTAAATATATACACGCTTTTGATAGTGTTCTTCCCTGGCTTCTGTGTATTGTTACAGCATAAAATAAATCTATAGGAAACTTTTTAACGGTTACACATTCTTTAGTTTGCTCATTTTCTTCTACGTCCCAACATTTCATAATTGGTATGCCTTTTCCTTTAGGACTACAAACAAAATGATTCCCTACGTACGTTGGAAAATCAATAAGTAGGTAGTAAACCTCCTCGGAAACTGCATTTGCGCCATTGTCAGCATTTCCCCACAACGGTTGATAAATTACATCAATTAAAGTTCCTTCCGATCCATTAGTTAATCCAACTTTACTTCCAATATTCTTTTGTAAAACAACACGGCATCCTAATGCACATTCCAGAATATTTTTTCCATTTGGGATTGAAATTATTTCATCATCAGAATAACGTTGACGGAGGATAGTTCTAATAATCAAAAATATGTTATAATGCATACAATAGGATTACACACGAAACTTCATTGTACCCGTTTCACTGTTTTCAACAGCTAAATTTATAAATACAAGCGTGTTTTAATCTTGCCTGTTAAAGCTTTTGACATGGGAACGTAAAGGAAATATACGTAAGGCGTGTTGAAAATCTTTTTGTTCTTCCTCAGTTAAATTTTTGGTTTGCCTGGCTCTCACGTACTCCAAGTCCTCTGTCTTGCACTCAAGTTTCTTTAACCGACACAAAAATTCTCTGAACATGCACTGGCTTTTGTCGTCCCCTTGCTGTCTATATTCTTGGTCAAGAATTACGACGCTTGTAAATGAGTCGTAGAATCGGAATGATTTTATAATTTCCGGGTCGCGGTGACGAGCAACTGGGTAAAATAGAGGGATATCTCCCACAGGTAATGTTTGGTAAACGTCACCAATTAAAACAATGCTCTTGTTCGCAAAATAGTCGTGGGAATTCCCAGGATCTATATCTCGTAGAATTGTAGCAAGTCTACTCAAGAAGCTTAAGCCTAGAAGGCTGGATTCATCCACAAAAATTATTCTAACACACTCTAACTTCTTCTTTCTTCTCAGCAATAAGGATTTTTTGTTACGGTGTTTATTAAATAGTGGAATTTTAAATGCGCTATGTATGGTCGTTCCATTTATTAAAAAACTCGCACAGCCCGTGTATGCACAATATAAATAATCAAATTGCGAACAATCTTGTTTTCGTTTCTCCAAATAGTGTTGCAAATGTGCAAGAGTCTCAGATTTACCCGACCCTGCATTTCCTTGGATAATCAGTCTAAGCGGTGTTTTAATTTGTTCCTCTACAGACTGATCAACGTGCAGTTTAACTTTATTAAATGCAAGTTTTTGTTTATCCCCTAATAACTCAAACGGTATTTTTGACTCTCGAATAAATTGCTTTCCTAAATCCCATTTTCTTCTTACAATGTTAAGGACTTTGTCAGTTACATCCTTGTGGGATATCTCCATTTTGTAAACCAAACTTGTTGAAATACTTACAAATACTAACTCATTTTCTCCCTTCCACCACCACTGTGAATGCTGTTGAAAAAAATAAAATCGATGGAACACTGCTAGATTCTCATGTTATTCTTTACCAAGGCAGCAAGTACAACGTTTCACGAAGCACAGTTTTTCTCATCAGAAAATATTGATCTTTTTCCTGTCTTTCGTTCTCAAAATTTAGTAGGAGTACAACTGAAAGAGCAATATCGTTGTCATTCGCTTTTCAAACTTCAACCTCAACATTTCAGAAAATCTGATTCCAATATTATCCAAAAGAACATTTCTAAAGTGTGCATACGTACATACAACAAACCAAAAGACAACTGTTATAATGGCAAGCCAATACTTTATGGACACCAGCGGTAATATTGTGTTTTTATAAATAAAATATCTGAATTTACTTAAAGTTTTGTAATTTTGTCCGTTTTCTTATTATTATGTACTTAAACAAATTCTCAATTTCTACAGATTCTCTTCGCCCACCCTGTAAGCGACCCAAGATTAAACTGGGAAAGTTTATCGACCAGGAGACTAGCTTGAACACCGAGTCGGATCCGAGCAAGCAATGGGTCTTTTATACAACGCCAGATTGCTGGGCTGTAAGTTTCTATCTCATTTTCATAACTTGAACTTGGTAAATTAAAAAATTAAATTTACAAAGGGATAGTCGCTATGATGATGATATTGCAGACTTCATCATCATAGCGACTATCCCTCTTATAAATTTAATTTTTTGAATGTACATTGAGTTGACGGTTTACAACTGAAAATGTTTTCTATTTAATGCAAACATTATATTTCCTTCAGATTGATTTGACTGTTTCTGGTCGAGTGGCCGTGGACCCAAAATACCACACGGATTTTTTCTACCTCGGTCGTCCGACTCCTAATAAGGTCGGCGCTGCCACATGTGTGAAGTTTTCCATGCACCAAAGCAAGGAAATTGCTGGCTTCATTGGATTGATTCTCGATCAATGGTATGAGGTTCAGCAGATTCAACGAGAGAAAAAGTTGGAGGAACCTCCATTGATTCCATTTCTACGCCATCGAGAGCCGTCTCTGCTTTCCTACCCAACTGACGTTACTGTTAGGCTGGACGCTTGGCATAAGGTCAAGAAATGCAAGCTGGGAATCGATTTGGACACGGTCAAGGCAGCTGTATTTTTGGACAAAATAACAGGAAGACCAGTCATATATTTGCTTACGCCTGTGCCGATGGAAACTTCATTGAAGACAAAGAGTTGGCCAGGACCCTGCCAGGTTCTCAATACTCAGGCAGCAGCTAATCTCGAGGCTCTTATTCGGGACACTCGAGCGAACAAAATTGATCATTACTTCCCCAGTCGCCCTATTATTCCTTTTCCTAAGGCTTCAGCACACATGCAAGACGGGGAAGGCGGTGGTGGTGGTGGTGGTGACAGTCAAGGGAGAGGAGTTGATGAAGTTGATAATTCAATGTAATTATCTATGAGTAATTCTGAAGTTTATGTATGCTATACACATTTATATATGAATCATTTTAAACATTGGTAAATAGAATGACTCTCTCTCTCTCTTACTCTCTCTCTTTGTATGCAGTTGATATTTTCTCAAAATTATTTTTTTAAACTCAAATATATAATGTGTGTGTATCTATACTATTTCATGTATGATGTCAACCTTTCGTCAATCTGTGTTAAAACTGAAAAAAAACCTTGGTTGGAAAATTCCATTTTGATGTATTTTTTATTTATTTATTTCACACACACACACACATACACATAATTTTACATAGCATTTGCTTGACTGAATTGTAGGTTGTAATCTCCATCTTGGAATTATAATACTACTGTAGATAATAGAAAGAATGCATATATTGTATACACGATCACATATGAATGTCAAAATCTAAACTACATTTAGGTTTAAAAGTATATTACGTATAGAAATGTATAGAATCGACACTTATTCCTTTTGTCAGTGGCAAACACATTAGTCGTACGATCTAGTTGAATGGTTCCACGCTGAAAGTGGAATGCTCGACGGAAGCCAGCTCTTTTATGAAATCATCAATATCCCACTCTTGCTCCTGTAAATTCTCGACAACTGGCTCAAGCAAGTCTTCCAAAATTACCTCATCTTCCGCTTGACTCGCCGCTGCCTCTGGAACGTCAGTAGGGTTGTTTGTTTGCTCCGCATGTGTCTCCGACACCTCAATAGGCTCCAATCTCTTCATCTTGCCACCGTCAGCATTCAGCATTGGATCATTCAGAGGAGTCGGCATATCTCCGTCGTTGTCATCCGCATCAGGAACAAAGGTGTACACCTGCCCCAGGTTGCTTGGGGTAGGTAGAACTTTGGATACCAAATTCAGCTTCTTTCCCCCTTCTCCTCCCGGTCCATACTCTGTCCATCCAGGGTCTGAAGTTCCTGTTAAAATACAAAAAAGAATCCAATTCTAGAAACTATAAATACACACTGTCAAGAGTACAAACATGTATATTTCCATGCAGCTTATGAAATCTATGTATCCGTTTTAATACTAATGCTTCTGATAAAAACTTTATTACCTTCAACAGGAATTTCATGCACAACTTGTTGTTTGCGATCAGTCCACGGAATCTCAACGACTGGAACAGCATTGCCTTCTCGGGTGACAAATCGTAGCTTGTGTCCATTTCCCAAAACCACTTCATTTGTGCATTTCTTGAGCAGAGCATCTTTTTTAGGATTCATCCTCTTCTCCATCAGCTCTTGATCCTTTTGAGTGACTTCAAATTCAAGCTTTTCTTCGGCTGTCCCGGCTTCTGGTACCGATTTTATTTTGCAATTCTTACTCGTTGAAGGAGTCGGTTCTCCAGCAGCAGCAGCAGCGGAAGCCTCAAGTGCATACTCCAAAGGTGTTTGCAACAATTTTCGCTTCCTCTCCAATAAATCTTCGTTTTTGGAGTTGGGCTTGTAAGCTTTAAAATTGATTTTCGGGGAATTCGGTGGTGTAGGTGGGCAATAAACCTGTACATAGCATTGGTGGTTTGCAAATTGAAATGCAGACTTGGGAATGATTTCAATGTCCTCAATGTTCCGGTAGAGAACTTTGCAGAATGACCCAGGACATTTAATGGAGAAATCCTTCAAGTCCGTGAAGGGAATGCTTCGCTTGTACTCCAGGAAGTTTTGGCTGTGCTTAAGCAGACACTTGACATGCATAACATGCTCACAATGAGTCCAATGGCTTCGATTTCGGATGCGAGCAATTGCGTCAATAGGCCAATGGACGTTGGACTCCATAAACTGCTCAATGAAGTCGCGAAACACACGTCCATTTTCGTCCAAAATCGGAGAGATTTTTTGAGTTTTTTGCAAAATGAATGGAAGCTTTCCTTCCGTGAAAATATTGGTTCGACACTTGGAGCAGATCCACTCACTTACAGCTCGGACGACAGGCATGATGAATTCAAAGAATAGTGATTAATGTATGAAATGTAAATAGCTTTCGATATATTTTATGGAGATGCGAAGGGATAGTAAAGTCAAATGTAAAGATAAAGTCGAGCGGAGGAGACAAAAAGACGAGTGACGCTCTGGGGAAAATGTTGTTTGATTTTGTTTATTTTTCATATAAGTATGACCATGTTAGCTTGCTCAAACGCTTGAAAACCTATTAATAAAACGTATTATTATTCGATACATATTAGTGTTAATATGAGTTTAACATCTATCTAACTACCCGAAAGGAAAAAGCACAATCTCCAGAATAATCGCGGAAAATTGATCATAAATTTTTAAACACAGCTGGTTTGGGTGTAGCTGGAGACTTCAAAAGGATCTTCACCGACCGACGTTGCACAAGTCATGACTGATCCGTATGTACGAAGTTGCTGAGAATCGTACGGATGAGACAAATCAATAGAGTCTAATTCAATTGCATGATCAAAGTCCAAATCAATATTTTCACGGCTGTAATTTTCAGTAATTGCTCGGAGTCCTGTGTATGAATTCTCCACAGATCCTCCTCCTGCATCCCCTCCTCTCCAAAAAGAAAATGAAATTCTCCATCGTCGTCTATACCCAACGATAATGCACGCGGCTAGAGCAAAGAGAATGATTCCAGCCAGAACACATAGAACTATTCAAATAAAAAACGATACATTATTCATACAGTATTCTAAACCAATTTACTTTTCCAGAAAATACACAGGGAAATGTTATTCACGTAAACACAACTTGACAAACTATTTTATGTGCACATACTTATAAGTGCAGAGGTTTCGGATTCTTCTGGGATGTCCGTGCAGTCTTTTACTGTCAAATACATATAATCAAAATAATCGGGGAAGTTTTTTAGTTGTTTGTAGCAGCACCGTGTATCGTTCAGAAGAAATATGTAAATTGAGCCTCCTGACACGCAGTCAAAGCACCCAAACCCAGTCCCGCATTCTGGATAAAAGAATGAAATATTTACTCTTTACGTGATGAACATAAATTGAGCACATAAAATAAAATAAAATATGACAATTTGTGCTTTGAAACAAACAACGTCATTTGTATAATGATTATTGACATGGAAAAAAGTTTAAGATAGTGATTCTTGTTAAATTTAATTTGCAACTGTAACACAAACAACTTACGATCAATAACGACCATGCTGAAAGTTTCAACACGAAAATCAGAATATATTATTAAATTATTTTTAACAATGATTAAAAATAAACTTGTAAAAAGTAAACTTTTGTATTTGCCTTAACAGAGATGATTCGTCGACTGGCAAGGAAAAGAATACATAATTTACTACTATACATACAAAAACGTTTTAAGACATGATAGAATCGTACATACGTAATATGAGACTTTATTTACTCATACAATTGCAAGACCAGCATATTACACATTCCCATATGATTTGTGGAACATTCGTACATAGTATTGTAGCTATACATATATAAAAAATCTTTATTATACACTCTATTTAAATACCTAATCTATTACATGTAACCAAACCATACCAGTTTATTTAGCAAACTGGTTGTTAATTCAAGTATACATCTGCTCTACAATCATAACATTAAGAATAAATACAATTTTTGTGCATATATAGAATATGTAATGTCATTTGTTGAAGAAGTGTGGTAGTTGAGGTGGTAGTTGAGGTGGTAGTTGAGGTGGTAGTTGAGGTGGTAGTTGAGGTGGTAGTTGAGGTGGTAGTTGAAGTGGTAGTTGAGGTGGTAGTTGAGGTGGTAGTTGAAGTGGTAGTTGAGGTGGTAGTTGACGTAATAGTTGTAAATACAATTGTAGTGATGCTTAAGATGATATTTTCACGGTTTATACATTGAACAACTATTATTAATATGTCGCTTAAGACTCCGTTTGATTATAAGTTGATTACAGTACGTACAGTTTACTTTTGATCTTTCGTGTACATCACTAATATGTCGTTGAATTATTTTTGACGGATAATGTTTTTTACAAATTTGGCACTGTTTTCTACCTATAAAACAGGTATGATTATCATATGAGGATTGATTATTATAAACTTTTCCGCATTTGGTGCAATGAATTAAACTTATCTCCAAGTGACTGTCTTTTTCGTGACGAACTAGGTTATCACGTCGTGTAAATTTTTTACTACAAGTTTTGCAGTGAAATTTACTCTTGCTCCGTTGTGATTCCATTATTACTGCTTTAGAGTATTCATTTGATGTCGATGTGGGTTTTTGCGGCAATGCGGATATTAATGTCAAGCTGTCAGATGATTTGCAAACTTCGGGTGATGTCAAATCTTGTGGTAATGTCAAATTATCAGATGATTCAGACGATATCAAATCTGTTGAAAATGTACCATCTTCAGAAGATATCAACTTTTTAAGCGGCGAACAACTGGAGTTTGTGACTTGAGATTTGATTGGCGAGGTTGCTGTAGTTGACATGGAAATGCTATGGGTTTTGCCATGAACACGCTTGACGTGAATCAATAATCCAGCATGACTCCGCAAATGATGCATTGAAACGCTTAAAAAAGAACTTTGTTAGATTATTATTCATAAGAGGCACAACCATTACGATTATAAATACATAAGAATTAAAAATTATTTGTAAATTGAAATTAACCCACCACCAGCTGGGGAGAATTCAGTCCTATAATTTATAAGGAACATGTATGCTTGCTCATAGTCAGTTGGGATGGATGATGATTCCAACCAAAATCTAGAAGTGTCCGTCGGACCGTTTTCAAGGACTTGGTTTGTTAGCTGCTGGATGATTACTTGGTTGTATTGAAACAAATTTCCGCGCATATTGTGCAAATTTCTAAATGGTTCCCACGTCAGCTGATCCCTATTAAATCCGAGTGAATTATATTAATTAAGTAACAAAATAATTCAAAAATTAGTACAAATTATTAGTGACCGTGAATTACGTACATTTCAAATCCTTCCCACTTGATGAGCCAAACGATTGTATTGGAAGCGTGTAACCCAATTCCAATTAATTTTTCCGGCACATAAAATCCTGAGATAAATTAAATCATTTTTTATTATAATTTCCAAAAGTACTTTCACACATAAATCTTTACATTTATTATTGTACACATGTATTTTACTTGTATATACGCGCAGACAACAATAATCAGATTTTTTGTTTTGTGTTGTATGGATTTAAAAATATATTACCTTCAGTCAAATTATTGTCTTCATCTGGTCCAGGAACGTAGACAGTGCAAGGAAAGTCGCGATACACAATTTTCTCAACGTCTTGACTAATCCCATATATATCTCCCTTAACACAACGATTGTTTCCCATGATAAAATATTTTTAAAGTAATGAATCCGTTTTCACAATTTGTTAACAATTTTATTATTGGAATAAAATCAAACGCAAGTGACAATAAACATAAATAACAATACAGTCTGGCTTGACAATCTAGAAATACCGCCTAAAGTTTTTGAAATATACCGCACATCCATTCACTAAAGGTTTTGTTTGGAGACGCTAGAAGTGCTCACTATGGTAATAATATAAAGCAACCTCTATTTAAGTACGTGATGTATACATACATACTAATAGATATTATGCGCACGTTAACGCAGTGAAACAATACAATGTGCGTAAAAACTGTTTTTTTAATTTTAATTACAATAATACTAAAATATTACAAACATGTATAAATAGATGTTAAGCTTTTACATTTCAGATATAACAATGAGCATATAAAAAATAATAGTAATAATAATACAAATCCGACTTCAGGATTTGTTCAAGCTGGAATATAAGTCTTCAAAAAATATCACTTCAACTCCTATAACCAGGAAAAAATTCTAACTAAAGGAAAAAGTACATATATGTACATACAGTTATACTGACAATGTGTAAAGAACGCATAAAAACAATAATCCTTTTCAGATCTGAAAATGAGCATATAAAAATTAATAGTAATAATACAAATCCGACTTCAGGATTTACTCAAGCTCTAATAAACGTCTTCAAAAAATATCACTTCTACTCCTGTGACCAGGAAAAATTCTAACCAAAGGAAAAAGTATATGTACACACAATAAGACTGACAATTTGTAAAGAGTACATAAAACAATAATAATTCCAATATTTTTTTATAGTTCAGTCTTTAGTTCAATCCAAAAAATTCCATGTCGACAACCAAGCTAGATATTTAAAAAACATAAGACGGGTTGGGATTCCTCGAAGATCGAGGTGTGTTAGAACCACCAGCAGTAGGTTGATTATCACAATTTTGAGCACCGTGTTCGGCTTGTCCGCAGTTATCACAACGATCATTAGCAGCAGAAGTAGAAGTAGAGGTTGAAGCAACAGCAGGATCAGCGGCAGCAGGAGCAGCAGCAGCAGAATTCGTCGTTTCTTGTCCATCAAAAACTAACGTTGAGGTGGTAGTCCTGTTGGAGGTTGATGATAATGATGAAATATTTGTGGTCGAATCTGATCCCGGCGGATTTTTGAACGTTCTATAGGAATTGTTGGTGGAATGATGACTACGACCATTACGACGATTATCTGCCTCCGCCGCTTCCTCAGCTCTATCCCACCACCTCTCCTCCCGTTCTCCGAAAAGAAAATTATTGGCATCTTGAATTCCGCCCCGACACCAACGAAATAATCCCACAATTCTATCCATGAGCATTTCCTGAGCTATCCCAATGGGATGGAGACATCTTATAACTTGATGAGAGTACTTGCAGCAACAACAAAAGCAGCAGCAGCAGCAAACTGCAAACAACATGAGAGCTCCCACAACAATCCCAAAGAATTTCCATCCTGTAGACAAAATTATTTTAAATTATTATTTTATTTCCGTTCATATATGGAAACATTTTGCCAAACATTAATTTTAAGTGTGCATATAAATTTATATACATATAAATTAAGACTGCAAGCTAATGATTGAAAATTATTACCAGAAAATGCATCTTGCTCAGATGGTCCTGACGGTGGGGATGGAGTTGAAGACCCAACTGCTGGACAAAACAATTCTTCATAACTTCCACATTGAGTTGGTTCTTTGAGAATCCAGACAGTGTCCGATAACGTAGATTTAGTTGCTTGACAGAGACATTGAAGAATTTTCAACCCAGTGAAGTAGCACCCGGAAGCAATGCACGAGGCACAAGTGGACAAATTCGAGCACACTGAAAAAATAAGACCATAAAACCAAATTAATAAATTATCTCATTTTGATATTGCTCACACAATTTTATTTCGATGTGCACGTACATGAATGCTCCAAGCACACGAACAAACAATAATAATAAATACTCTTGTACACAAAAATATACATAATAATACAAATACACATGTACCATGATAAGTAACTATAGGAGTTTAAAATTATAAATATTATATTATATTTACTTACCAGACATTTTTGTGGAAACCAGGTCAGTCGGACGGGGTTGAGCACCAGTAAATTTATAGTAGTGTAAATAATTATTTCATTAGAAACCGGATAGAGAGGGAATGCGAGGGAGAATAATAATAATAATTCTACCGGACGGGAATATTCTTCGTTTAAAATGTAACCGACAATGTCGAGTGAGTGAGCAAGTGAGTAAGTGTGGGTCTGCAAAATGAGCAAATTAACGCACGACGCACGAAGGAACGATTGTTGTACGTTAAATAGGCACGACGATGAGAATGTGAGAAAGGGGGAGAAGAAGAATGTGGAGTTTGAAATTGGTGCAGCGAGTCAAGGCTTCTATTTCGCAGCATATAGGTTAAGCACACACGGAAGTGTGTGTGTGTGTGTAGCGTATATATAGGTTAGACATGCGTTCGGACTCATTTACGCCCGCCGCCCGCCCA
>JAQGAK010002069.1:0-23462 GCA_034696945.1 Lipothrix lubbocki
AGTAGTTTGCTGCTTCTGGAGCTGTCCATTTGATTGGGAAACGTGTTCCTGTCAACGTCAAAATTGTTTCATTAGAAAATTATCATTTAAAGTTATACAATGTTATCAATATAGGATATTAGGTTATAGGCAATTGAAACTGTGCTTCGATAAAATCGTTTTATAAGCACAAAGTTTAAACATAAATGGCGCATTCTTGATGCTAATCGGACAAAGTGCTTTATTATTACAAGTTAACCTATTGCACCCACGCGCTCATTCAGCATTATTGTGCAAATCAGATTATCCTTACCTAATCTTGCTTCGTACTCATCCTCTTTAATGAGTCGCGCGAGACCAAAATCGGCAATTTTAACGGTATTTGATTCACCGACCAACACATTTCTTGCTGCTAAATCTCGATGTATGTAATTTTGAGACTCCAAATAAGCCATTCCTCCCGCTATTTGAGCTGCCATGTCTATGAGCTGGGGAAGCTGGAAATCAAAATAAGAACGTTGGTAATACAAATTAGATTGCAAATGATGTCTAAATGTAAGCATGATTAGCGTTGTTTGCTAAGTAATCCTTTACTTCTAAAAATTGACCAATTATCATATATTGTTTCATTTTGCACAAAATTTTATAGCTCGTGTAACTAAGTTAAGCAAAAAGGATTTAAAAGTATAATTTACTTTGAGCCCACGTCCTTTCCCACTGAGGTATTCAAGGAGAGAACCATTCTTCATAAGTTCAGTGATGATAAATATGGGTTCTTCGAGGGTACACACCGCGTACAACTGAATCAATTTCGGGTGACGAAGTTTCTTCATTATTTGTGCTTCGGCCAAGAAATCCTTGGGATCCATTGTTCCTATAAAATTGAACAGAGCAGCCATGATAAAGTAATCAAGTGAAACAGTATTTAGTTTTAATTAGGTTTCACTATATGTACAAAACATTTTTTACAGGAGTTAAGAACGCTTTCTGTATAAATAGCGTTCAACTTCAAAGGTATATGCCCATGGTGATAAAAATTAACACAAAGTCTTATTTGCTCATATATTATTCGTATCTTTAACAAATCTCTATGAATTATTCTCTGTGGTGTGATATATATTTTTGCACTTTAATTCTTTTTAAAATGCTTGAACTTCCTTTGACTATACAGGAGACAGGGCGTGGGCGTGAAAGAATAATGACGCTGCACTTTCAACCATTTATTATTCATTACCCATCATCCTCATCTTGATTCTCCATCCTTAATGCTGTTCTGCTATCATTATTAAAAAGTCACTTGACGTAGGTATCATTTTAACCCATGAATAGATTACACTATAAAAGTCATCTTCACGGAAAAAGGATGATGTGGATGTTATGTACCTGTCATTATTCCTTCTTACTAAACCCGAGGCAAGGAAATGCCTCCCTGACGTGTATATCTGTAGAGAAATGTAATCTTTTTTGGCATATTTATTTCTTGGTTCCAAATCCTACCATAGCTATCCTTTTATCGTTTCTAAACTCTATACCTATAGGTAGGTTTACATTACTTGTACACAAATTGCATGATTTTTTGTTTATGCAAAATTAATTAGAGACGCATTAGAAAATTCGAATTTAGGACGAGGCAGTTGCGAATAATTGGCTCTGAATTCTAAACAAGTGTAACTGTAAATGAGCACATTCGATTTATATATAAAGGCATAAAGAAAAAAACTGTAATAGTATATATACGTTGTATACAAATATAATTTGAGACTAAATAAAATAAAGGATTTATGTAGAAACTTCGAAAGCTTGAGACTATAATAACAACCCAAAAACTTAATAAATAATAAATTATTGACACAATTTCTAAAATCTTACGAAATTTAATATTACTGCTTCCGGTAAAAATGAATAATTAATGAAATGCAAATACGATAAAATATATTGAAATTCTACCCGTCTCCACTGTAATGTCTTCTTGATTTCTCTATCCTTACATGCCTGAAGGAATGATAATTTATGGCATTAGATTCGTTGAGTTGTGTCACGTCTCATAAAATTTACACATTAAAAGAGATTTCGCTACTAATGCGATTTATATGTCTGGGCGGGCGGTCAATCTAATTGGCTGTAAAGGTATTAATTTTGAGTGTGTGACGATTATACCGGTCACCACACGGGGTGTAAAACATGACAACATCAAGAAAATAGGGATTATTACGGGAACAGCTACATGCAGATCAAAGAATTAATAAAATAAACAAAGATTTCAGGTTTCAGCCCTAAAACTTGTAGCATAAAAATTTTCAAATTGTACAAACAATTAAAATGTAAATTCTATCTATTAAATACCATGATTTTACAGGAATCAACATATTAGATTTAGTTTGTTGTACATGAGGTTAAGCACATAAAGACTTGTAGGTCAGTGCCATTCACACATATGATCCTACATCTGTACAAGGAATTGAAATGCTTTGACCACAGAAACCGCAATCTTGTTCAGAATTATATCGATATACCTCTGAGTGGACCAGATTAAACGTTACCTTTGCATTAAAGGTTTTTTGTTTATACGCAGAAGTACAAGGAGAAAAATAACAGATCTGCAGGGGGACAGTGTAGTAATAATTGGGTTACTTCCTAATAGTCATTCTCATTGTTGTTTTGGTTTCTTACCAGGCTTAAGAGTTTTGATAGCAACAGGAGTTGTGTTATTCCATAGACCCTCCCAAACTTCTCCAAATTGGCCATGGCCCAACTTCCTTAAGAACTTAAGTGATGATCGATCAATCTCCCATTGATCTCGGGTGTTGTGTGAAAGTCCACCCGTGACTGGCTTTTCTACTTGAATACATGGTTTCCGGAGATTCACGCACAGTCCGTCCGCATCTTTGGAATAATGATCCACTAATTCCTGTAGTGTTCGGAAAGTTGTACGCCTTGCAATAAAAAAGCCTCCTGGAATGAGAAGAATACAATCGTAATTATCATTACTTTATTTTTTCCCATTTGCATTCATACCACAAAATATTTTTATCGCCTTGATTTTTTCCTCAGATAACCTTGAATCATTCAAAGCATTTTTGTACGTATTGCAAGAATAAATGCAAATGCATATACACTAATTTTCTCATTAAAAAAATAATTTTCTATTCTATTTTATTTATTTCTCACGTAAGTCGTGATCGTGATACTGACAAAATATCTGTGGTGCAAAACGTTTTCTATATTTTCTCACAATCGTTTATACATGCATGAATTGGCAGAATACGAGTTCCAAGAACTCACACGTACCGTCATCCAGCTGTCGAATCCTGTAATGCTTTACAGTGTCACCATCACGAACGGATAAGGAGTAGTCATTCCTTCTTGACTCTGAGTCTCGTATGAGAAAAGCTCCGTGTTCATTTTCCGGAAGAAGTAATTTCTTTTCAGCTTCTATCCGTTTAATCTTCCCGAAGTACCATCTGGTTAAAACATCAAAATATTTACTTGTTAGACCTCATTTTCATATTCAATCAAAAAAATGCATATGATTTAAACTGCAACGGTATATACCAAACGTAACCTATGGAATTTCAAGTCCACATATATGCATTATTATTTAGCACTTATTACAGAATAGTGCTAATATAATAAATTTTGGAAGTTATGTTTACAGCTGGTCTGGTGATTCCGGCAACAAGCATCTGTAGTAATAACTAATAATAGAGACGTGATCTTAATGAGGAAAATCACTCTCAGAAAAGATGCAATTTATTATATCTATTTATTTCCACTGCATTATCTCATTCCTCATCCGTAAACAAGTTTAATTTTTAAAAATCCAAGTTTTTCTTGTTACAACCAAGCACGTTTCTCCTTGCGAGTGAAATTGACAGCAAACTTGAAGTTTATAAACTATCCATAATACATAAAAATACGAAAACTCCTTAAGCAATAACAATTTTAATGGCCTTTCATCATGGTATAGTTAGAAACGTTGAAATGGTCATGCTTCTCTGATATTCCCACGAAATGTTCAAGTAATTTTTCTGTAGAATTATTTTATCTTGTGATATTGTTGCTTCAAAGGTCGAACAGTGGTTTTATAGAAAACAAAAGTCCGGGATTGGCAATTAAATATCACCGAGCTCTCCTTCCCGGCATGCCTATACTTGCATATATGTATATGATCGCTTCCGCATTTTTAGACAGACAAAACAAGTTCACATCAAGCAAGAAAAATGATCTGATACTCTACTTATATAGTTCTTACTATGGAATTTACAATGGGCAACGAGTCAATGAGTGCTTCCATCCCTATTATGGGAGCTTATATAAGCTTTCAAAATGCCTGGTGGTCTAATAACAAATGTATACAGATAAATTTACAAGCTTGTGAGTTGACAAGGACACAAACTACTAATACAGTTAGCCATAAGGCAAAATCTTAAGCGAATTCATTGAAATTGTTTGCGCACCCCTGTAGGACATGGTAGATAAACAAACTGCACCCTTTCAATTCTATTATATGACTGAAATGGAATGGAAACCCGTTTTTCAAACAGTTAAAAACAGTTTATTTTCTTCGATCACTCCAGATTGGATATCACTTCACGTTCAACGTTATTTGGGTGTGCGCTAGTCATGCATATAGCCAAGAGACCTGATTATCGGCACTATAATACTATTTATTACGTAATGAATTCCTGATTAAAATCACAAATTGACGGCTGTCACTTCCTACACATCTATACCGTGAGGATATAGAATATGTAGTATGAAAGACAGGTTTACAAAATAAATAAAGGAATGAATTGACACTCGTCGTTCAAGAAAGGTTCAATAAAGTTAGGCCTACACATGATAAACAAATCGTCAATTGTCAACTCAGTTTGTTGAAATACTTGTTAATATTTTAAACAGTATAAGTACACTCATAAATTTCAGGCAGACTTATAAAAATTGCTCATCAGGAGTCTGCTCTGACATATTTAAACAAATACTTGTACATGCAATAAGCACCTTCCTCGTTCCTACATGCCTGCTTCCATATGAATGCAGTAAACCCTGTTACATACTATTAAACTAAATTGACAAAAATCAACAGCGCACGTTGTTAGAATTGTCTCACGCCCGTGGCCCAAATATCTTTAAGCATAAGCACAAAATACAACGTGTAGTGGTACGTAAATATTATATCTGCTGATCCCACCTCCACATCTGATTTCAATATGCTGTAATATTGCTGTTACCATCAGTTATTTGGCAGATATATTTTTTAAGGAATACATAGCTATCAAAAACAAATGTAGAACAATACAGAACAGTGATGAACCGGATGTCAACTTAATTACAAGGGCGATTATTCACGTGGGACAAGCCCAACATGTCTTACAACTCTTTCTATTTCATATGAACTGACAAGCAACTAAAAACTACCTGTTCACCACAAAGGGTGCAGTAGTATGAGCGTGTAGTACATTTGTATATGCCAATAACTGAATTGCAATGTGATTATTGCTGTTGACAGGAAATGTATAAAATAGAGATTTAAGGGTACTTACGGTTCAGCCTCAATGGACTTCAATTTGGCAACGTAATTTGATGGAATGTAACCCTCTTGCCGTGTACTCTTGGACTTGGCAAACCACCAGTCGCCCTGTGTGTCATTTAAGATCTCCAAGTGCTCTCCCTTACGGAAACTTAAATCTTCATCGGTTCGGGCGTCGTAGTCGTACAGTGCTACGAAAATTCTTGCATTACTGGTCGCAGCTGCTGTCGCATTGTTTGGCACACCCTAGAATGAGGAGTGAAATCATTAAAAAAAACTTTAAAAAGTCATCGATTTTTGTACCAGCATTATAATGTTGGTTACAGACCATGAATCACAAAGTAGGATTTAAAGTATTTACACTTGTGTGAATCGTACGCATTAAAAAAACTAGTCAGGTTGTCGTTTGTGCTCTATCCGTTCTGAAGGAGTCAGGTGTAAAAAATTCTTTTAGGTATATATGTATCATTTGAAACATCTTAATTGCGTAACTAACAGTAACCTTACAGCTGCATGCACCCTTTTTGTCAAGTAAGTCAGAATTGTATATCTTAATACCTACTGGATTCCCGTGTAGCACCAGCATCAGAAGAGTACCATATACTACTATTCCAATTCTTTCATACACGTAAACAACTTAGTGCTGTGCATCAATGCGAAACGAGTTGCAATTTTGACATAAGTAGGCACATGCAATCTATCAACTTTGTACAATCTTGCTTTACAATAAGTTAAGAAGGGATTAGAAGTAAGAATGGTTGAACCTTACATGTGAATTGCATTCTACACGATATATAAACAGAGATCAACGCATGACTACTGCGATTATACTACAATGCTAAACAGACATTATACACGAAATTGTAAAAATTATGTATTGAAATAATCCATTGTACTTATATTTTCAAAACAACATGTGCAACAGGTTTACATTTTTACAAACCATATACACTGTTATAATCAACCTACCTATATAGAAAGACGTCTCCCTAAAGGTTTACAAAAACAATGTTATAAAGTACCAATGCAGTCGGATGCACTTCATGCTACGAAAACCAATAGCATATATTAACCAATATCCTAAATACCTTCACATCAATGAGTATGAGTATGCTTTTTAATATTGAAACAACAACTGCATGCAAACTCAAGGCTTTCAAACATTAAAGCATATCAGAGCAAGACGTTTAGATAAACTATACGTTTTAAACACTCGTGCATACACGAGGGCATGAAAGACAAGAAATTACAATAGCTATATTTGCTATGTACAGATCTATCGGTGTAATATTGCATGTTCAGAAAGGTGGTATACCAAACAATTTGTAGGTTTTCTTTATCTGAATGACATCAAAAAGTTGTATTATAACATCAAGGAGAAGGAGTGGAGATGGAGAGAGAAATATTCGAAATCTCTCTTTAACATGTACACGTCATTTAGTTTAGGTAAGTTTTTGGTAAGACTCACAGTAGAAGGATTTTACTCTGTACTTACATATAAAATATAAGTACCTAGATTTAAAAGTCAAGTCCTGTTATAATAATAACATGGCGGATTGTTGTACAGAATGAAAATTTGCTTTGTGTACGTATATATCTTCGAATTGAAAGCTGCTTCCTTCAAATTTACATCTGTACATGCCCTCGCGCTAACGTATCTGTGTAGATACTATAGCTTAACACTTGTCGCTCTTTAAAATGACAGAATTCTTTGGGATGGCAACGGACGGTAAAAACTTCCCTATTGACATACTTACAAAGCTCCAAGAGCGGCTTTTATTATAATTAAATAAATGACACGCTGCTACTCTTACTGTCATCTAGATGACGACCACTACGGCGAAGCACACAACAGTGACAATACGTTGCTGCCCTTTCAAACCATTCCACATACTAATCTAGCTGACACATACAGTACTGCAAAATATTATTAACTTTGACATCCATTTAGCATTACTTATGCATTCGTTTGCCTTTAAAAGTTTTGCTTTCATTTCGGCCGTCGACACTTGCTCCTGCCATGCATGCGCGCTGTCTCGTTGATCCGAGCAATGGTTTTACTTAACTGTAATGTTGATTCAGTAAGGATGGAGTAAAGTCATAAGTTCGAATTACTAACAATTCCATTAAAATAAACGGGAGCGGCTAATTTGTTGGATGACCAATTTCACTGTTTCCTGTACTATGCAGAGTGAGTATAGTCTGATCCGCACGTCATGTCATGCCATGCAATCTCATTTCTACTTATATTGTGTATATTGTAACTTGTAAGCATAACCTTAAAAGTCATTAGAGAAATTTTCAACCGGTGTGACATTTAATAGTTCTACATACACTGTGTTGAAAAAGATAATTTGCACCCAGTAACATGTTTTAATGCTATTATACTATTAACTATTATGCATACATGTTTTTGTACATACGTGCATTTTGCATGTTAAGGCCAGAAATTCTAACGGCAGGGAAGGATATCATGCTTTCTGAGTTTAAACCATAAAATAATTGCACATTTTATCGCGATCAATCACTCAAATACGCTCAAGTTCCTGTGAATTCAATTATATAGGTATGAACATGTACGACTAATCTACATGTGCATCTATGAATCCACTTCTTCATACATTTATACATGCATACAAACAGCTTGGATGCTAAGAAGCTATCAGCAAAAATGATTTTGCATTTTAATGTGCGTTCTCATAATTACACATTAACGTGTGAGTGTTCCAATTGATACACTCAATATGCACGTTTAATCCCAAATATTCAAATCACTTCGCTGGCATGCATTCACCTCATCTTGGTAAATCTTAATCAATCTTGATGCCAAACAGGATAATGAAAATAACTTATTTTGACGGAGGTGATCACCAGTTGAATATGTACTACCTCATTCCGACTCCTGTAACACGGTTAAGACCATTATTATGTACTGTATACAAGCTATGAGCTATACAAATGAGCATATAAGTATATATAAACTCAAAATACGTAACCATTATTAAACATATGAATATGAATTAATATTTCAGGGTAATTATTACTTTCCATACACGGATTTTTCTAGAAACTTGTTACCTTACTGCTAGCTATTGCTCTTTCTGCATCTTGGTGAGCAAAAGTTGCATACCTATATTATACGATTGTATAGTTGCAAGGGGTAGCAAAGCGTGAACACACACGAGATAATCAAGTAAAATAATCTTCCTTTGCGAATTAAATAATTAAATACTCGTAAAGTAGCAAGTACGTACGATGTGTGTCTAACAGTTAGGCAAAAGAAATTAAGTTTTGCCAAGTCAAGGAATTCATTCGCTCTAGATAGGAATAACCAAAAACTTGCGTAATAATCATCTGTCATAAAGTCCACATCACTCATAGTATATAAACATTACATATGTTTAAAATCTTCGTTAGCAGAGTTAAAACCTGTCTGTCCTACTTTCGTCAGACCATATTGTGCCGCATTATATACACAAATTTTATATATGTTCAATACCATCTACTATACTGCTTTAAGTGTACAGCGACAATTGCAACCGTAAACAGCAGAAGACAAAAACTGGCGTACATTTGTCTTACACACATTTCTTTCCCATTATTTATGACTGAAAGGTATTTAAAAATATTAACCTAACCTCAGATCTATCATATTTAAAAATTAATCTTCACGATTTACAACATACGCCAGTGCGCTAGTAATTGAATAGTCTATGTATATGCAAAGGTATTTTACCTTAATGTATTTCAAACTTGACTACTTTACATCTTCTAACCATAATAAAATACGCTGCTGAGAACGTCAACAATAGTTATTAATAAGCAAACGAGTTATTATAAATATGACTTCAGGCAGCTGGAACGATACGTCAGAGGACCAAGTTGTCTGTAATGACATGACAAGATATTACTTTTCAGGTATTGAAGTATAATTATAATTACCATACCATTAGAAAGTCTCTATCGGGTCTTGTTATCGTTGCAGTTGCCCTCTCACATTTAACTACGCTACTAGAGGTCAAATGCTCTGTACTAATTAATAGAATTTCCCTAAGTCTGATGTCATAGCAATCAGTAGAATTATGAGATTATGTATCGTAATCACTAACAAGTGTATAAGAACCGAATGATTCTCCTCACAACATCATCTGCAGATAATTTTAGTTTCAGTATACTAAACAAACGATGACGTACATTAATTAAATTTAGCTTTGACGCATCACATTCTCAGCAGTAGTTTTATGTTCGTTTAAAGATTTACTTTACAACTGTCTGTCTATGCGTCAGGCAAAAAATGTTGTTAGCATCATTTTTTTTATAAACACACTGGATAAACTCATAAAAGATGAAAACAAATATGGGATCTGCTTGGCAGTACAGCACACTCATGACTCAAGTTTGTAATCGCTTTCTTTTAGATCTGGCTTTTTTTGTTGTAAATGACAAACATTATTATTTGTTGTAATAACGTTGAGAAACAAAGTTGGCAGTATATTTCATGCATCAAACGGGGCATGGAAAATGAGTTTTGAAGACTGAAAATTCTGCCAGAAAGTAAACTATCACCTATTTATCATTGGAAAGCTTCAAGCTTGTATGATTATCCTATGTGAGATATAAAATTCTCGTGTGTTTGCAATGGTACACGTAGAATAATGATCACTAACTAAAAAGAAAACTAAACTATATTTTTTTAATTTGCTTTACGTGGAATAGCATACGCAAATACAAACTAGCACCAACTACACGGACGGTCTGGAAAAATGCAAATTTTAATTCAATCCTACATTCGGCTAAAATTGGAGCCCACATTTATGGTATAGAAACTTTGCAATGTTGACATTCTCATCACGAGCCTAATACTTATGCATGCCTCCATCTCGTCCTAAAATTTCTATCCAACATCCCAAAAGTGATGTTAAAGTTTTATAGAAAGTTCTTCTTCTTCAGAGTTTCAAAACAATTTTTATTCCTGACAAATCTTTTCTTCTTCAGCTCAAGCTTAACAAGTTGACATACCTAAATTCTCGTGTAACGCACATCTGTGGCTGGGGTTTCTTCATGCAATAAAGCATACAGTTAACATTCTTTGGCAGAATCTATCTATGAGTTGAAACTGCTGTGCTGTCACGTGTGGTTTAGCTGTCAATGCTTTTGACCGTATTTGACTCGCGACTTGATTCTACTCTGACGGTAAAGATCTTGGAGGATCTTACGAGAAGGAACGAGTCAACTATACAATACATCAATTAAATGTGAAAATGGAGCAGTTGAGGAACACTAAACAAAGTGTAGCCATGTAACTATAAGTACAGTATCTTAGCTTGTATTTTATTTTTAAAATAAATGTACAAATATATATGATTGATAAAGTATGCATATATTATGTATTCCTTACACTTTAGATCAGAAGAGAAGTAGGTGGGTGCGTGCATTGCGTATCCTTCTTTTACCACAAGAAAGCGCATTAACGTGCGTAATTTGAGTCGTGTATCAAACCGCACAGTGCATTAAAAGGCAAAAAAGATGGCGAACTTGAAGAGCCAACTTTAGTTAATTTATCTGCATACATGAACATTTATTCTAACTAACTAATAATAGTAAATAACTTAGCGCATCAAACTCTTATTATGTTTATAGTTGACTGACATTGGAAGCAATAATTTTACCAGCAATGCAATAACAAAAGATATGGGGACAATTTCTTGGAAGAAGCAACTACTTTGGCAACTATACTTTGGCTTTCCATATCGATTGGCTTCGCATGGTTAAAATAAATTATTGGGAATAATGTACATTACTACTTCCGCTTAAATGAAGATATGGGTTCTTTGCATTTTACCAAAACAATTACATCCAAGTAGTTTCTTTAAAGACTAAGTTGCAAACAAAATGACTAAATCTATAGTTTAAGTAAGACCAGCGATAAGCACACTATAAGCTATATCGCAGTGATGGTATAGCGACAATTTTGTACATACATAAAGGGAAATAGCTTATATTGTCAGTTCCGTGTGATAAGCCCTGAAGCTCATGGCTACATCTATCTAACATTATTTCTTCCCAGCTAAAATACATGGTCTGGGAGGTATAAATATGTATATGTATGTAAGACAAAATTCTAAACGGAATTTCTACAACTACTTTTTTCTGCCATGTGTTTTCCTTTGAATGTTAAATGTTGTATGTATTGATCATTTCATCACTTCCTTGGATTGTACACACGTCGCTACATATAATCAGTCTACACTACAACCATAAACCAATAAGTTGTTCCGCAGTTCCAGATGTTCCCTATTGCCGTTAAAAATTGCAAAGATTCTATATGTATCTAAACATTATATTCAATGCATATATACGAATCTTTGCAAAGGAAAATGTACGACTGTCTGCCCGCATGTTCCTCATCTCAATCATCTCCTTCATGTATTGTGCTCGGAATAAAAAGACATGCTTTACCAATGTGCCCACCTTATGCACTTACTGACAAAAGATATCACTACTTTTCAAGACGGAACTCTACACACCAAGTATTGGTGCTTGCGTGATCAAAATCCCCAAAAACTCCACAGCTCTGTACTCTGTAGCTGTCCCTTGTGCAGTTCCAGCAAACCGGCGTCGTGTAAGGGTGAATAACACCGAACCGGGTATCATGGTCGTCTTACGGTTGAGCTTTTTGCTGCATGTAAGTACTTCCATGCGTATTAAGTCACCAGTCGGAGCCGGTGGTACAAATACACTGCATGCAATGTGATACCGTTTTGGAGATGAAGCATGTCTATACGACCCTCTGAATAATTTAGGGTAAGTCAACTTTAAAAAAATCTTCAACAATACTTTCGTCAATACACATCACACCACTTGTACAATATTTCTTCAATTTCAAGCTTCTACCACCTTACTTACATATGCAACGCCTTCAGAATAATATCCTGTCGACTTCAAACTTTCGTCCCTAGCCAGGTAACAGTCTGTAAAAAGAGACGTGTTGGAGCATGAATGCTTTTCGAACTAAATACTACCAGCTCTAAAAGGATTTAGGACCATTCCATGATGTAGGAAATTTTTTTAATACCATTTATATGGTGCTTGTCACTGTCAACATTGAAACGGCCCACGGTCCTGATCATTTGCATACGGCAGTAACTGAACATACTATTTAATAAAAGTTGAGCAGGGTTGAGAAGTGAAAACCTTGATAGCTAAATCTGATTTAATTAATGATCTAGCTACTGCTGTATTTTTTCCAGTTGACTGATGCGATTAGATATTTTTATAACGATCAAGGATTTCTTATCACACACTCTGCTTTTGTGTGATTCTTTGTGAAGAACCAGCTGTAGTTACTATAGATAACACGGAATTGAATTAATTTAAACTGACAAATGCAGTATTATTAATGAAAGGGATTTCACCAACTACATGGGAACAAACAATATCATTGAATTTGCAATTTCCTAAACCTCTACACAGTAAATTCTTAACCTCTAAATAGTGCACTCAACGAACAAGTCAAAAGGATGTTTGTTTAGATCAAAGAGCAATTAAAACCTACGAATATAATCCATTTTGCTGAAAGTCATAAATTCAAGCAGACATATGTTAGATGCCAAATAATAAATAAAAACACGTACATAATCTCGGCACTCTTTAAGGCTTTCAACGAGATCACTTGTTATAAAGTGTTGCACATATGCAAACCGCAAGTCAAATAATAAGCTGTATATGGTATATACAAAGACAGTGTGTTTACATATGTAAAATGCATTATGTCTGAGGTTTACAAGTGTGTAAAGCAGAGGATAAAAAACTTTTGTCACGTTATAATGCCTAAAAAGTCATTATAGTCTTAACTTCAAACAAAGTTGAATTACTACCATAATGGGTCTGCTATTTACAGCAATTCTCTGAGATTTTCTCCTTAAAAAAGAAACCCAGAACAAGCTTGAACGTTGTATAATTCTCAAATTAAACAAAATAAGAACTCTTGACCAAATAGGTAATAAAGAAGACTGAATTTAGAAACTTTCATTGAAGAACTCAACGAGACGGACGAGATAGCATCTGAGACGTGTGTATAAAAGTATTTGAAAAAATTATGAAGTATATAAGAAATCATACAAAGAAGAGAAACAAGAAAAATTCTTTAAAAAAGAGAAAAAAGAGATACTTTTTATCTCTGCGCCTTGTCTTGACCGCACATTTATACAAATTAACCACGACAAACAGAAAATTCTTGAATACTATATGAAAATGAAACACGTATTGTCTCCGACACGAAACGAAACACAACAATGTAACTTAAACAGGTGGTAACAACTTAAAAAATAAATATAAACATAAATTTAAGTATTTACTACGGATACAAATAATCATAAGGAAATCATAAACTCAAGAAAACTGAAAACAAACCATACTTGAGAATTGTTGTCAGAGTCTGGAAGAGGGGGAAGTGAATTCGGATTACGAACATGATGAGGATGGTGATGAGGAATCGGATTGGATTCCACCGTAGGCTCATTAATTCCTACGAAGGTAGCCGGAGTTATAACGGTGACAGAATTATCCTTCACGGTCCCGCCGATCTCCCCATTTGAACGACTTGAATTTCCACTCAAGCAATTACCCATTGTCCATATGACAGTTCCCCTGAAGTGGGGGGAATCAAATCTGTCAAATAAAGATTTGCCACAAAAAAAACTATTTATATATACTTCACTTCGCTGCTACCACCACGACGAAGACACGAGTTTGAGAAGAATCATCTATAAGAATTTTTGTCATGAGCACACATCAACATAGGGTTGATAATTTGACCCTGGTTATGAATAAGAAATGGTAAAGGTTCCTTTCACTTCTATGTATTTTCTGTCTATGTCCATTCCATATCGGCTTGAGCCTCTCTGTGTATATGTGTGAAAACCAAGAAGTGTATACGACACGTTGCTTCTTTTAATAATTCACTTGTAGTCTCTTATTATTGCTGTACCCTTCACTATTCGTCGTCATTGAGGGGCTGTGCACACAATGTTGATAATAATATTCTTGTGAAATTCTATTTTGGACTTCAATTATTTTCTGTATGCATACTATATCAGTATGTCGTCTATTATGTATCTCAAGAATTATGTTGCATTTAATAATAAAGCTATCTCTATTCAAATGAATTCACATTTGCATTCAATGTAACTGACTAGTATCAAATCTTCACATGGAATCCCCTTTGTTTTATAACAATTTATTACTAAATTTGGTCGTCCAATTATCATCCAATATAGGAATCGTTGCAAAACTTTAGCATTTCCTTGCTAATTCGTTGATACAAATTGCATTGCTGGTGTGTAGAGAATCCAATTCACCACTGATTAAATTTGTTTTTGAATTACTCCTCGAATGGTTACAAAAGGGAGATTACGTTATCAAAATGTACGTTACCAAAAATTTCGTATAAAAAGGCTTTGTTACAATGTCACAGTACAAGAAAATTAATCAAAATCGTTTTTATATTAGGAAAATAATTGAAATTCCTTATTGTATTCCCCTATGATAACTTTCAGGAAATCTTATAAAATCATCTGATTATGTAGAACGCTTGAAAAAAAATATTTCGATTGTATAACGCTGGAAAATAAATCAAATCCTCCGATTGTGCATAACGTAATTTAAAAAAGTCTATAGATATGATAGATATGTAGATATTTTGTTGTTGAAAAGTACAGAGTCGAACCACTGTTGTATCTTTTTAAAAATTGTGGAAAAAGTTGTATTTTAAACGCCACAAGAACTGTGAAGCTTTAATTGTGCGTTTGAAGCTGCACTATACATTGAAATGATGATGCAGAAGTACTTTACAGTTGGAATTTCACACAGGACTAATTATTGCAAACTTCCTTCTCTTGTCATATCTCCAAGTAAATCAATTAGTCACATTTTTGCTGCTGATTTCTCCTACCGAAGGTTGGTTCATATATGTGCTACACGAATATTTGTTAATGTAGAGTACGCGAGTATATACGATTATGGGATTTGTAATGTGTTTCAGTTTTACTTTTGTCACATAAGTAAATGTATGTACAATAGACTATTGATCGCCGCTGACGTGCAAAGTTACGAAAACACCAAAATTATCTCTGTACATATACAAACTAAATAGATAAAAAACCCTAAACAATCTTTATCGCAGTTGTTAGCCACAAGTTTGTATAATAATTGCCGTGTATCCTGTTTAAGTGTGAATGTTTGTTCTAATGGATTATATACTATAAATGAGCACAAGTAAACAATATTCGTGAAAATTTTGGTCACATTGCACAACCATGGAAAAGAGTCTTCAGGATGAGTTCATGTGTAGATAGTTATATATAGTGTTGAAATCAAATGTGAAATGAATCCCCCAAATCCGTTCCCAATCCTTCCTCCAATTATTCCAGCAACAGAAGCCCCACAAAAAGACGAATATAATACTGACGGCGAAGATGTGTTTTTACGGGAATTAGATCAGAAAATGTGAGCGAGCGGAAGGTTTTGGAATGCACTCTTTAATGAATGGACGAGCGAGCCTGTCTTTTTTAAGGGACCTTTACTTCTTCGCCTGTATGCGTAAAATATAGAACTTGGTGGATGGAAGAAATAAGAAGGGAACATGAACACAGAGAGGCACAAAAGTTGTAAGAATCCATCTAAGTCGGAAGTTCTTCTCAATCTGCTCCTTCTTGTTGACTATGTATAGGTATACGGAATAGAGGAGGACAAGGCTCAAAATTGTTTTCCTTCAGAGTTCACCTCCCCAAGAAGTAGATGGCTTCAAAAACTGTACAATTTCTCCCTCTGCTTCCCTAGTTCCCTCTCCAACACACATTCTCAACAACACTGCTTCAGATACTTCTGGGCTTCTCCTTTATGCTTTCGTCCAAGGCCCTGAACCGTTCTGTATTACAAATGTCTAATAGTACTAAGCATATGCGTTGGATAACGTGAGAGCACAAAATCGTACAGAAACTTACTATAGTTATGTATATACATACAGCTACTACTATACAATTTCATATAAACGCACCACACTAGAATAGATATAATGGGAAATGTATTATTCTGTAGTGTGAATACATGTATAAATATGTAGTATAGGCTCAACTCAAGTCTCAAGACCAAAACTTGTGTTGTTGGGGATGGGAATCTATACAGAGAATGGGAATAATGGGATCTGTGTGCGAGATAGCATAAAAGTGTATACACTTATTGCATGTATAAAAGACCTGCTGCAAGCAATGAAATGAACAGGAATCACTGTATATGAGAGATTCTTAATGTATTTAAGTGTAATGTGTTCGGTATTTGTACGTGTGTAATACGTTCTACATGTATAGATATGATGCTTTTTCATACTGCAGGCAGTAGTGGTGGTGTATAGTGCCCATTTAATTATATACATAGAACAAGCTCATCTCATATACTTTATTAAATTTTGACTCTATCCTATATCACATCCCGAATATATTATGAAGATCATGTTCTCCCAATATATAAGTATACATATACACTTATATAATGTAATAAAGCCTCAAGCGCCACCGCCTCACCCTTTAAGTATACATGAACATGTATTAAAAAGCTGTACTTTTTAAATAAAAAATTCAAGTACGTTTGCTTTTACTATGTGTACTTGTCTTGAATCCTGTAATGCCATTCTTATATACACAAGTTTAGTCTAATACGGTTTAATTACACAACTTTTTTCAAACTTTGTATGTACAGAAAATGCGTAAAATGAACTATATACAATATATACTGAGAATGAAGTGAAATTTGTGATATTAATGTAGTTCAGATTTGCATGAACCCTACATACTTTGGAGATATTTATACCTTTTATTGTTCCCTGAACAATTAACAATTTAGTATTTTGCTTTTATTATTGTGGTAACAATTTCGAACGCAAAATGGCAGACAAGAGTATTGGAATGGTGTTTATTTGTAATACTGTAATGTATATATGAGTAAATATTATTAGTATAATATGTAATTCCAAGAGGTGAAGGTACTCGAAGGCATTGCAAACATGCATTATATATGTGCAGTTAAGTTTGCTCAAGTATAGACAAAACGCTTTTATTTTTCCATGTAATTATACAAAACAGTTATTCATTAGGTAATAAGATCCTTTCCTTGATTATGCTTTCACAGTATGTATAATATGTACTATGTATTTACATATTGCATTGCTGAGTACAACAATCCGTACGAGTTGGTGCCGGTGTACATAATTGAACAATTATTTTAGTAACTAGATATGCACTTCCATTGTAACAACGGGTCGGAATGCATTATTATTTAGTTTAGGTATACAGAAAAGTTGTTACAATGAGGAATGAATGGGCGAGCCGTGGTTCCTTTGGTGGCTCTTGACGTATGACATAGCTATAGTGGTTGATATAGTATGAGTATGCAAAGAATAACAATGCTTGCTTAAAATAAACATTTAGCTTTCAGAGCTTGTCTATAGAAATTGCAATTTTTCTATGGAAATCAAAGCGAAACTTTGACTCTGCCCATGACAGTACACTTTATAATCTATGTAGAGTGTAGAGATGGTGTTTTAGATATAATGATGTCGGAATTATAGCGTGTGTATATACATTTACAAAACGGGATTTTGTACTGCTTTTGACATTGCATGTCAAACACATTTAAATGCATAGCATAGTAAAAACTGTAGCATAAGTACAAGTACCGAGTAATAATAGACTGGGCTATATTTCGCAAAGGTCGTACTAAACGGATGTATACTTTTGCTAAAACTATTGAATGAGCAAACGAGCGAAACTGATCAAGAGTTTGTAAAACGACATTTTTATTTAAATAAATACAGATACTAGCTTGAAATATCTTAAACACAATCACTTTAAATAGAAATACATAGCAATGAAAGACCTACGTAAAATAAGCGAAGTTTAGTTCGTTCCTACAAATAACATATATATGGAACCCAAACGGAATCCGTAAATAGAGTACGCAGTCATATAAGAAATATAAATACCTAAATAATAACATACTCAAAAAAGTCTTTTTGTCAACTTTTTTGAAAGTAAAACCACCGTTTCTCTGATAATTTCTTCAGGTTATTGTAATATATATATTGCGGTTCACAAGAATTAGTTTTGATATTATACCTTTTGGAATAATCAATCAGAATACACGTTCCTTAAATTTATAATTACACGTATAGATCTACATATAGTACATTTTCATTATTGTAACCAGGAGGTCATACATTTGTTTTTGAGTAATTAATGTGAACAACTGCATGTATTCATTTCGTAAGGCTACAAACAGTTAATTAATTAAAGAGATAAATATTTCAGTTCAAGCATTCCAGATGTTTAGAAAAATTCCTTTGTCTTCCACTTGGGGTTATATATCTGTCTATACGTGTATTGGTACATTGTTTATTGGTATATCATAAATATTATATTACTAACTGGAAAGATAATGATATGGACCTTTAAAGGGAAATTGATTTTTTCATAAAATAAGTATCAATGTTACTTCAATATTAACATACTAACTGGCTTATTAATAAATTGTTCCTCCTCTTCAGTGTGTCACTTGAGACTTTCACCTAAACCAGATTCGCGAATCTTAGTATTGAAGAATTTTTCAAGTGTATTTGCGCATTTGTAGTACTCTGTCTCGGCACTGTTGTACGTTCGACAGTTTGTGAAAATTCGCGTCATATCAGCTATGAATAACTTTTTCCCAATGTAATACCCCTTTTTTAGTCTGTCTCCGATGGTCTTGAGATCTATTCAAAACAAATTAGATGAAAATATATATATGCAAATTAATACACATGAAATGTAATAACCTATTTGGGTGAATATACGAAAAGTAAAGCTGAAAGCATTTACCCATTGGATATGGAATGTAATCATAGTAATCTGGCACTTCGTTTTTATCCACTGGTTTCAAAAACGGCCAAGAAGCGCTATGGTTCCGCACCTAGAAACAAAAATTATTGAACAGCGATTGAACGCATGTAAATTAAACTAAAAATAAAAGCCCACGAAAATTCATTAATCTTCGAAGTTCGAACATACCTGATTCAAAATACTCTTAAAGACTAAAACCAAATTAGGCTCGTCCTCTTTCCTGGTACAAGGAGCTAATACAAAAAGCAAGTATGTGGTTAAAACATTTTTACGAACAATAGCCGTAAAAACCATATGGTATTCCAAGTCAAACACAAAAAGTGATTTAAAACAATACCCTCGATTCCACAAATGTTAGCAGCCTCCTTTATTCCGGGGATTTCTTGAAGCCTCTTGCCATCTTTAATAGCACTCCCCTGCAACTCAAGGGCCTGGAAAACGTCAATATGACATGAGCATATACATACATTGAATGATGAAAAGATTTATTTCTGTAAAGAAAATAAACCTACTTTGAGTTTGGCATATTTCTTTTGTACCAGCCTCATCATGATTTCTTTCTGCAGGCGAACAACAGATGTGAATTCGGTGTATCTTATTTGAGGATTCAGTTCACAGTGCATAAGTGTCGCACCCTCGTATTCCTTGATGAACCCAGCGTAAATAGACTTGCCAACTGTTATTTCCATGCTAAACCCTTGTTTCTTGAAGTAACCTGAAGACATAATAGATAAACCATGTATTCTCTGCGCGAACACTTGTAATTACTAATTAGAAAAAATTGTATATTAATTAATTACCAATAGCAAATTCGTCGGCGTAGGTTAAGAAGTGTAAAACTCCTTGTTTAATATGGTAATCCTTGAGTTGGTTCATCAAATGGGTACCGTAGCCTTTAACCTTTATTAAAAATTAACGTTATTAAGCATAGTTTTAAAAATATAAATGCTTAAAAGATGATAAACCCGTACTTGCTCATTTGAGGTCACAGCACAAAAGACAATTTCCGTAAATCCTTGAGTTGGAAACATTCGGAAGCATATTCCCCCAATAGGCTTACCATCCTTCACCAACGCGAGTGTCTGGTGTTTCCTAATAATAATTAATAATAATAAAAATAAATGAAGCTAAACACGTTGAGTTATATAATAAGGAAACTTTTTGTGAAGAGGACATTTAAGGCAATAAGCATGGAAATTACGGATCAAAGACGAGGCGAGTAATATACTCCTTTGGCATGCGGGGTAACTGATGTGAAAACACATTCTGGAGACCAATTAGCCAGAACATGGTCTCCTTGGACACACATTGGGTTAATGAATTGCCAACGACGTGGCACGAAATGATTTTTCGAAGTTCTTCTATCTTCGCGGCTTCATCTCTTGCCGTTGAGTCGTTAAACAATGCCTGTGATTTTTAACAAAATGTAAAGATAACTAGGTATTGTACACATTTATGTTCAACATTCAAACAAGTATTAATCAAGTATAAAAAGATATACGTACCCCACTATCTCCATTAGTTTTGGAAGTATCAATCTCTTGACAAATTTCGTTAATGAGATCCCTTGAAAAATCTGCATCGTGAGGAAAAGCAGAACCTGCCAGAAGACAGTGTCTTTCATCTTTAATATGAGATGGAACTTTGGCACCCACCGGGGGATC
The DNA here is from genome assembly GCA_034696945.1 of Lipothrix lubbocki. Taxonomy (NCBI): domain Eukaryota; kingdom Metazoa; phylum Arthropoda; class Collembola; order Symphypleona; family Sminthuridae; genus Lipothrix; species Lipothrix lubbocki. The sequence continues at coordinate 21,102 of JAQGAK010002069.1, forward strand.
TGAACATTGGTCCAACTCCATACCTTCCCCTTGCGCGGCATCGGGAGGCTCTTCTTTAATTACCGTAGTACTGTCTGACGAAATAGCAGCAGTGCCCACATTGGCACCGGAAGCGGCTGAACGGGATCCAGCATTCTGATTAGCGAAGTTTGGAATCGCATGAGCAGGTAACTGTGGTTTAAAGTTGGGTTGCCAAATCGGACAACTGAGAGAATGTATTGCGTTTTCCACATTTTCCAACAACCTACAACCAAATTGACAACTGTGAAACAACTTTCAAACAATGATCAGCCATATTACAAATGGTAATCAACTTTACCCAGGGAGAAGCTTGCCATAAAGTTCGCGTTTGTACACAGGTATTTTATTTTGCTCCGTCACGAACTTATCACTCAGTTGTTTCTTCACTGTAGGAAATATCTCCTGTAACAAGTTATGTCCAAAAATAGTTGCCGTTTCGTATTTTGGAAGCGAATCGCACAACAGCGGGACGTAGCACAGAATCAGCCACCTACAAGTACATTTATCCCCATTACAGTCGTCAAATTATCAATTATTTACTAATCCGACCCACTCTAATTAATTCTTAATCAAAATAACCCTTACCTAGTGTACATGTGTTTATAAAGCTCGAACTGATTAGGCACAAGGCGAGGACAAACCACTGAAGGAGGTTCCAATTTACAAGTATTAATGGTATGGAGTAAAATTTTCCCCAGATCCACGAGTCCACTCCATTCAAAACTATTTAAATGACCATATCGGAAGGCCAGTAGAGCCATAATAGCTCTCGAGATAGACGGTTCCTCATACGGAGGTTTGCCCAATGTGACGAAATCGGGCAGCGGTGAGCTACATGACGCTACACTTTTGCGTAAAAGTCGGAATAAATAATGATAGATTTGTTTCGTTTCTTGGTCTTCAACAATTGGGTCTCGTTGCAAAATCATAAATAGAGTCTCTATATCCACCAGTGTACTGACTAATTCATCCATCTCATCTTCTTTGAGCTTCAACAGTTCAGTAATATGTTTCTCTGTAACACATGTACAACAACCAATAATAATTATTAACCATCCAACAACTTCAAACAACTTCTCAATAAATATTCTTCTACAATGTACAAATTTATGAAGTACCTAAATACTTGATTAAATACCTTACATATAAGTACAATAAATGTTTCCCAGACAAAAAATGTCAAAATATCTTACTGTTCATAATTTATGAAACTCTCATAATCTCTTCATAATCTCTAATACTCCCCCATCCCCAACCCCAAAAGAAATTCATACAAAATTCCATCGACATATGAAAAGCATCGCTCACCAAAAGTATGCGAACAATTGCGACAGGGTTCGCTAACATTATCAAAAGGGTTATTTTCTGTTGAATTATTCGATGGAAATAGGAAATGCCTTCCGGTGGACAGACTCTTCCAGCCCGCACATTGACAGCCTTCCATCTAAATATAAATCATACATTTTTATTACACAATATCCAAATAGCTCATTATTCTAATTTAGTAAACACTAAGGTAAACAAAGCTCTACCACCATCATGTAAACAAACAACATGTGATTACTATGTATAAAAGCAGGTCATATATAAATCAAATGTACATTTCCTGTATATATCCCAATACCTTGCATGCTGTATGAGTGGATAGACGAGCAATTTTTTCATTCCGGGTCAAACCTTTAAATTGTGCTTTACGATTTGCAACTCGTATAGGATGACTAATTCTACTGATCAGAGTACCTCCACCTCCTCCTTGTTGACCCTGAGGAGATGGAGCGGATGAAGGGGTTGATGGGGAAGGAGCCGATGCTGGAGAACCTGCCAACATTGGCGATGGAACCCCGGAGGTCGGGGACATCCCCGAACTTATACTATTATTATTCATATTTTGTTTTAAAACTATTTATTTATTTTTTATTATTTAGTCTTAACTATACTCCCGCAATTACAAATAAATAAGAGATCAAAAATCAAAACATTTATAATATATTAAAATCAAAAATATTTATTATTATGATAGAATTTATTTTATCCTCCAATCATTTGTTACACAATCCCGTTTAGAATTCCCCGCTCTAATCCTTCCACCAGTCGCCGCGGAGTGGGAAATCCAACGAAATTCGAGTCAACACAAAGATTCGTATGTACGCACACAACGCATAATGATCATTATATAGCTCGTCACTTTGTTTTGCTTTCACTCAACATCCCCGCAGATATTTAACGGGAGCTTCGCCTCCCTGATGAGATCATGTCTCCCCGTATTTATTTTGTATTTATTTTGAATTTATTTTGTATTTATTTTGAATTTATTTTGAATTTATTTTGAATTTATTTTGA